>JANSTR010172931.1:0-16625 GCA_025434805.1 Antipathozoanthus remengesaui | reverse complement strand
CTGCTGCTGCTGCTACTACTACTACTACTACTACTACTACTACTACTACTACTACTACTACTACTACTACTACTACTGCTGCTATTGATACTACTAATACAACTACTACAACTGCTACTACTACTACTACTACTACTACTACTACTGCTATTAATACTACTAATACAACAACTACAC
The DNA here is from genome assembly GCA_025434805.1 of Antipathozoanthus remengesaui. NCBI lineage: Eukaryota > Metazoa > Cnidaria > Anthozoa > Zoantharia > Parazoanthidae > Antipathozoanthus > Antipathozoanthus remengesaui. The sequence continues at coordinate 16,448 of JANSTR010172931.1, read as the reverse complement.
CAACTGCTATTACTACTCCTAAGTCTTATTTACATCTTATAGTCTTGTTATCCACTGATTTTGAGGTCTTATTTTAATAATAGTAGTAATATATATATATGTATATATAGCGATCGGTTTAGAAAAATGGTAAGGATTTGGTGGCTCTACAGATCTGTTTTCTGAAGGACTGAAGCTGTCACTCATCATGGAGTTGGAACTGGTTGTACATGCAGTGAAACTGCTAGTAGATATATACAGAAGAGATTCCCATTTGGGGCTAATGGAACAGTACAGCAAGGATTTGTGCCTATTCCTGCATGATGATAAATTACTGATGATTACAAATGTTACTGCAAAACCTAAGTTGGGTGGATGGGGAAATGTGCAAATTCTAGAGTTGCGTCGAATGCTGGTTTTTCATTTTACTCTTAAAACATACCCCTGACGAGCGAGGACTACCACCTCACGAAACAAGTTTGTAGGATGAATGTATTCATTTGTCTTATTCTCCACTTACTAGGTATTTCGCTCTGCACCTGTACTGAGTACTGTCTGATGTGGCATGGACTTTTAATCACTTACTCGTGTATTTAACACTTAGAATATTCGCTCTCAATTTATATAGGCTGTTAGAAATTGAGAGCGAATATTCTAATTGTTTTAGTAGAAATGTCCAGACATGAAAAAACCATTCTATGAAATTGTAAAATTAAAACTTGTGTAAAAAAAGACTACTGAGTTTCGGTTTTTGTTGTTTTTCATGCGTACAAAGACTCGCGCTCACGAGCAAAACAAAGTTTGGTTATTATTCATGTTAAACATTGTTTACAGCATATTTTGTGATACTTTTGGGTTCTTTTGAAACGGCTTTGAATAGGTGACTATCAAACATCATTACAATTGGAAACAGAATCCACATTGGATGTGAGAGAGGAATATGTCACGCAAGGGGTCTATTGCATAACAGACCATGAGTAAGATAGCAAATCAAACTGAAGCATTTGCATTAGATTTTGACTAGGTTTCTACTAAATATATATGCAAATCCGTCAACAGGAAGGGGGTCTCCTGAAGAAACAAACCTAGGCTTCTGATAGACACAAAAAATGATCAAAATTCCCTTGCTTCTTATCCCGATCGAGTCATTTTCAGCTTCGTAGAAGACAAATGATAATACTCTGGCTGGCTGTATTTATTTTAATTTGTTTTGGAAGTTGTCAATAGGATTTACGTTTATTGGGTGGACGACTAACTGCAATTTACATACTCCTGCCTGCAAGACTTTATATAAGAATAGAGAGAGTGGCAGTGGCAGTCACAATGAATAATCTCGTATAGGCAGATTCGTGTAATTAAAATCGGTTTATTGTGGTTAGGGTGGAGAGGTCGATCTGGTGCCAAGAACAACTTTTTTAGCAATTAATCTCAGTCTACTGTTTTGATCGCAAATGACGTGATCGAGGTGTTAGGTAATTAGTGTGTCAAACTGAGTTAGTATGAGTGAAAGTACAGCTAAACAGGGAGCTGACTGCCGAGAGGTCGAACTGGAAAGCAAAACATTGAACGCATTTTCAGCTAACCGAGTCACAAAATGTTGCATTATGCGGCAAAATAGGCGTTGCTCTCATAATATACGACGTGCCAGACTAGGATCTGAATCAAGTTTTAAAACAGAAAATAAATCAGTTAGTGTCCAGTTGAGATACTATGGAGCACCGGCCTTTTCGCTGGTTATAACCTTAAATGTTGATTTGAATAGTGAGCTTTTACAAAGATACAAGGCTTTCCACAACTTCATTGCCCGGTTTGGGCTTTAGGCACTGACAGTTAGCCACAACACAGCCGGTTTGTATCAGCATTCAACAAAACTCCATAATTTTCAGATTTTTATATTCACCCAACTTAGATTTTGCAGTAGCATTTGCAATATTTTAAAGTTCAAAATCGAATGTGACATAGATAATTTTACAGAATTAGAATGACTACCCCATTCATATTTCAAATCACTTTGGTATAACGTGCAAATATTACCATTAAAGACCTTGTCTATTTTTGCAGACTTTTGTGGCAAGAATCCCCCAAGACACATGTCGTTGAAGGCATCACTGATTCCGCAGGTCATGCTCAGAGTTGTATTCACCAGAATGTTACCACTGACACTTTTGATTGACAGCGCGTGACGTCCTCTAATAGTAACGCGTGACGCCAGGGTGATGTTACCATCTACAACGAGGTGTGCCACACTGTATTGCCACGTTGTACCGTTGCGATCGGTGAAATTGTGATGCGTCAGGGTCATATTGTACGACGTCAGTATCCCCTTACGACTGGCAATAGCACTAGGCATAGACGTGTTTATAGTCAGATAGCTGTCTGCTTGAAGTAACAAGTTCCCACCTAGGAGATAAAAAATGAAGTGTAAATTGTGGTTTAGTTGTACTTAGGACTGTGGAAACCCTCGTGCACCATATATGGCACGAAGAGGGAATTTACCTTATCAAACTCGCACTTTAGATTATATTTCATTTTATATTTCTTTTCGTTTTTCTAACCTTATTCTTGTCCGGGCTTTTCGAGGTTTAACTTTGTCTACGGGGTTGGGAGAGGTTAGTACCCGAAGTCTACAGTCCTAAAGTACTACAGTTTTGACTAAATTTGATAGGCTATGGCTGATTTCCATTTAAACAGTCTAAAGGTTAATTTCGGTATTTACATTTTGATTTGTTGTTTACTAACAAAGCAAAATCACTCTACCAAAAGGCCGAGTTGCTGTAGAAGGCCCGCGTGTATATTTTTCCTTGCCCCAACTAACCAAATTCGCGAGTTTTGGTGGACCGGCGCGGAAAAACCACGTGGGGCGCTTTTTAACAAGAGAAAGACAGTTGAGATTTACAATCTTTTAAGTTGTACATTTAAGTATTGTAAAGTTTAAACAAGTTATGCGAGATGTGTTTCGGGATTGTTGGGTCTACATCGATATCAACAACACAAGTTCATGTGAAACAAAAGTCGAATGAAAGCAGTCGACGGCCGAAGAGTCATGCAACAGCAAGGGAAGCAACCAACACAACAAATGGCTATCGAGTGAAAGTCGAATGCTTCTGTTTTCAGACTGCGAAAACGACACGTGACAAACGCGAAGTTTTCGGAAGAATACTGTACGAATCAGGATTCTGGAATCTTACCGTAAACTTTCTGTCAACACTAACCCTTTTGAAATCAAATAAACATTCAGTTTTAAACGTTTCTTGTGTCTGGACACCATGCAAACTGGGTTACGTTTATTCTATTGTTTGAAGTAAATGGATCTATAGTTTTCTAAACTCTATAATAAAAAACAGTCTATAGACAGTTTGTACAGTCAATTTGCAGTCTATTGTTCTGTATGATCTTTGAGTAATTGGAATAAGCCATTTAAAAAATCTTAACTCGATTTTATTTAACCCTCGAACGTCCGGGGGTCAAATGGACTCCTCTAAGTTTTTCGGACCTAAAAATCGCAGCTTTGAAGCAATCAAAATGGAACTTTCAGTACCTGTAGATCGATAATGAGCGCATCTTTTGACGTTAATTGGATGATGTCATCATTTATAATTTATGCGAAATTAATTATGCGAATTAGAGTTTGAAAATGAAAATGGTAATTTTTTGACAAAATTTGTTCTAAATTCTTCTTTTCCACTCTATTCTTAATTATGGATTAATTGTGGATGCAAACAAACCAAAAAGGTACATCAAGAAAACTACTGTAGATACTGTAGAAACGGAATTTATTTATTTGTTTATCGCAGGGTGACGCGGCGTTTTGGTGGAACCTGAAGAAATCTGGAGCTGGTGACTACAGAACGGAACACGCTGGGTGCCCTGTGCTAAGTGGAGTCAAATGGGGTAAACACGAAGACAGTGTTTTTCATTTACTTACTAAATTAAATTAGGAATATCATTTATTCCGAATTTTTTACCGCCTCCCTCTGTTATTTACTCTCTAAATTAGATATTTCACTCAAAAGATAAACTAGAGAATTGGAATTCTTTAAAATATTACTATTTATTATATCCAAACGCCAATGAAATACCACATTGGCATCACATCTTCGCATGCAAAAATAACACCGGTTGTTATAGTTACATAACGAATTGTGTCTGCCTTTTGCGTCAATTGGACTTCAACAAAATGCTAAGTTCATTCGGGCAGTTCTTTATTTTTCACTATTCTTCGTTGTTAAAAAGGTTTCTTTGTCAAACAAAACTCGCCTTATTCGTTATAATAAACTACTTTAACTTTTAGAAAGCAGCAATTCTGTATAAGGTGAAATCATAAAACTGCATCTGTTCAGTAGAATAAATAACCACCTTTTTGTATTTTTTCTTCTTTTAGTGGCGAACAAATGGTTTCACTTGCACGGTCAAGAGTTCCGTCGACCATGTGCTCTTGACCCCACCCTATGACGTCATCACCCCAACCTGGAAGGAGTCGAGCACAATAATATTCAACAGCCAATTCCAGTGGTGTAGAATGGCTCTGAGAATGTAAACATATCTTTGCAACAGGACTTTATTCAGTAGCCTTCGTAGCTGTCCTGCAAAGAAAAATATGTGTACACTAAGAGCCTACAAGTCTTAAAGAGACAAACCAGGCGTCACACAATCGTCTAATTTCGCGTGGTTGAAAATTACCACAGCTAAAATTTTGCTGAGGAAATACGACTTTCAAATTCCAGCAACAACCAAAGAATGGTTTAGTTATTGTTTTGAACGATCTTTGAGCTAAGTTTCATTCATAATTTTGGACTACGAAAACTATTTTCTATTCTGAAAACCAAAACATAAACAAAGCGTCGCGGCCGGTCTCTTTGAGACCTTCTTTATATTCATTTTTTGAAGCAAGTAGGACCAAACACTGCTGCTCTCCATAGATGAAGAACCAATGGTTCTAAAGATGTTTTATATGAATTTTCATCCCCTATAGCTCCACTCCCTGAACAATTTTATTCATTGTTTTATTGGTCTGCAGGTCTATAACTGTTCCGCTGCATTCTATGGATACCGAGCTGGTTGAAACTTTAGTAGATATATAAGGCCATTAACAGCTTACCATACATAGTTTTCGCTTGCAGTGTATGGAAAAATAGATACTTATTTCGACGAAACAAATTACAAATAAGGCAGGCAATAAAATCTTATACCAATCTTGGGGTCTGTATAGTCTGGAACCTGTCTGTCTGGACTCCGTAGTCTGTAGACTATGTACGGTCTACAGTCACAGGGCCTGTAATCTGTAGGGTGAATCTCTACTCTGTTATCAATAGTCTATGGTGTGATCTGTAGTCTCAGGGTTTTTGGTCTGTAGTCTATGGTGTGCTTTCTGTACTCTGGCAGGATGTCGAATAGTCCTTAGTCTGTCCATGTTGTGTATTCTGTGGTCTTTACTGTGTGGTCTACAGCTGAGCTCGGGGTCTGCAATACGTGGTCTGTAGTCTATATGGTGACTAGGTCTGTAGTTTTTGTTGTATAATCTGTGATTGTCCGGAGTCGGTGGTCTGTATTCGGAGACCGGCAGACTGTAGTAAGTGGACCTGTCTGCCTATGGTCTGTGGTCTATAGTATGCACATGATCTGTGACCTGCCGTCTATGGTCTATTGCCTGAAGCCTGTGACTGGACTCAGAGCTGTTGTCTGTGGTTTGTGGTCTGCATTTCTGCATATCGATTGTCAGAATTGTAGCCAAAAGAAAGTTCTTACCGAGGCACTGTCAGATCTAATTCTTTCGTCTAATGAATTTAAATTGATTTCAACTAAAGTTGGTATCAAGCCGCAGATTTTAAAGAAGCAAGTGCCTCGGTTCGCCTCATACGGCCTTCATTGTCGCATATATATGGCTCGCATTCTGTAGTCGCCGGTCTGCCGTATATAACTGTAGGGCGGTGTTGTCTGTAGTATTTAGTGCAGCCTTTTTTGCACAAACTTTAGTGTGCTTTTTATGGTGTTTATACTCGTCAAGATTTTAACATTTCAAATGCACTCGCAAAATGGTTTCCATTCCTAGCCTGGCTACAAATTTGGAAGAGTGAAATTGGCAATTCATATGCCTTATTTGCCAATGCATCAAAGTTAGATAAACAACCATCTCGAGTTTTTGTTCGCAACTTTCCATTAACTGTCACGCCATTATTAAAATATAGTTGCCTTCCCATCTAAAAGTAATATCAAGCGGCCAACTTTTTCTAGTTGAACTACTGCGAATACTGGGTTCAAACATGTCACAACTACGTTACTGGCTTTCTAATAATCAGTTGGATTCTCCAAAAAACTAACATATTAGTGATTAATGTAACATTAACGTTTTTATCTACTTCATCTTTCAAACTTTACGGCTGATGTTTTGGTCTTGAACTCATTAAAATTCAAATTTCGACAGTAACTTTTGATAACCTCGTTTATTGTTTGACAACATGAGGACGACCGGTTTTGTTCTTTACAGCTACATTAGAATCGAACCTGTTTTCTTTATTTAATTATATTTTCTGTCTGAAACGTTTGAGTGGATAAGTTGGTTTCGTCTATTGGCGGTAAGTTTGTACGCCAAACAACAACTACATTTTGCCAACTCTAAATGACTTGGAAGAGAAGCGAAACTCGAAAGAACGGAGAAGCGTTTTGTTCCTGGGCAGTGATATATTGCCTGCACTTGTTGTGTCTAATGCTTTGAGTATAAAAAAAGCTTGGAAATCCAGATCCAAACAGAAGACTGTCACTATTTCAATAGTTATTGAAGCCCCAAATAAACGCCTGAAGATCTCGCGTGCAAATAAAAAAAACGCTCAAACAATAAACGGTCAAACGACTCAATAGTAAACAATGTTTTCTCGATAATTGAGGTTTCTGAACTTATATCTTCTCATTTGCCAGTGGGAAGAGACGGATAATTAACCTCAATTGGATTTGCCTTCTTCAGAGAAAAAGCACGTGAAACAAATTAGATACCACAATAAAGTCACAACCTTGGGAGTTTAGACGGGCTTTGTTTAGACGAAAATACGATATTTTAATTCCGCAGTCTTCCAGAAAGATCGCCGTTATGACTTGTTCTATACTAGAGTATTAAACTTTGATTCATTCAGTTCTAATTGTCACTGAGAAATGTCATTCTCAGACAGTCGCACTGTATTTATTTGTTCATGATTATCCTTTTTAAAATTGACCGTGTGGCTATAAATTTTCAAACAGTTTTGCAAGGTTTTTAAAAATAGTTCTCATGAAAGTAACACGCGCGAACTCTTTTTAAAAAGATGCCCTTCCTTAATTGTGTTCACTAACCTTAAAGTAATATGTGAGGAAATTGTACTGTACTTTGTTTGTCTTAGCTGATAAGGAAGAGATTTAGTTTTCAGATTAATCTCTTGGTTTGCATCGTGTCATTGTTCTGTAAATCATCAACATCCAATAAGACACAACTGAAGCGCTGTTTCAAACTCACAATGTCTGACCTTGACTTGGCATCACTAGAACGCAATATTATTCTAAACACTCGTGTAATTTATCTTTTTGAAAAACAAAACGTTGTTTACTGACGATTCGTTAAACGTTTATTAATTTTGCCGTATAATAAGCAGGACTCGACATCCTGCTGTGGTCTGTGAAAGACTTTAAGGTCTGTCTGGAAGATCGCAGGTGTCTGGAGACAACTTCGGTGCTCCAACTATGAATAGACGATCAGGATTTTAGTGAACTAGACCAAGCCGAATCCACTTCATGTAGTCAGAAAAACACTTGAAACGAATATTGTGTTAAGTGTCTTAAAACTCTAATATATTTGTCCTATTGATAGCTGACTTTGCATTGTTCGACCACAGAAGATTTTGTGGTAATTTCGACCTAATGGTCTTGAGTACAATTACGATATCCTTTAGAAAACTGTGACCTGTTATGCCTTAGTTTGCTCTCGTATTAGAGTTCACAGCTTCGAAGAATACAACTAATTTTTTCAGTCATTCGAGCGAGTTCATCGCTATTGTGACACGTGACAAACTGCTACAAGCAGAACAAAATCGCATCTAAACAAATATCGAAAAGGAAAGCACTTTAGTTAGCTATTACAAGAGTCGCTTGTTTGCCCAAGTTTATTTAAATATTGTAGTCATTCTGAAACAAATAGATCTGTGTTTTCCAACACAAAACTTCATTTTGCAAGCAACTTCATAATAATTGAGGTCGCGAACTGCAGGATATGATGTGAGGGTTCAAGCATGTTTCCAAAACAAACTTTGCAAGAAAATGGGAATTCTTAAACTCGCGAAGAAAGAAGGAAGACTGTTATTTTGATGTTATTGAACACAATGAGTTGAGGATGGTAATAACGCTAGAATTAAAAACGTCAGAGAGAGCAGAAGAGATATTTTTCAGTCACAAGCGGTCCAATTTTTCTGATTACACAGGAATGGCGTCTATATTCAGATCGTTGAAGCATATATAATTCTATAACGGAGATACCTTTTGCCGAGCAGGTGGCAACAGATATTCTTTCGGAAAACCTTTAAGGATTAAGCAAGATTAAGCACAAGATTATTGTTCTAATTCTCAAGAAACCATTTATTGCTCAGTCAGTCTTGAAGCCGCCATTGTCTTGCGTTGAGGTTCAAATGTATAATATATCAACAAGACAAAAGAAACCCGAAATCGGTGACACAGTCTAGTATCCCCTCCTTCTATATAGTACACTTCAAATGGCGCCTGGATGATCACGTCAGACAATATTTACAAGAAGTAAACGTTTATATAGTTTTACATACGAGGCGTGGGGTTTGAGAGGATTTCGAGTCTTTGGGCTATTGAAAACCCGTTTACAATTGCGTCTCCTCTTGACCGCTTTCTTAGTCCAGCTCCCCCAGAACTGCTTTCGCCCTTAAGTGTATCAGACAGCGAACGAATGTAGTTACAAGCTATTCGCAGAATCTCAAGTTTTGTTACCCTTCGTTTGCTTTTAGGAACAGGAATACATTTTTTTAGACTTTCTAGTGCTCTGTTTAACGAGCGCATGCGTCTCCTCTCGCGATCATTGGCGCGAAGCCTCCGAATTCTTTTCATTGGTTCTATTTGAATTTGACCATGTACAGTGGTATTGTTACATTTCCTGTGAGGCTTTATCCACGTGCCGGGCGCTGTACCTGTATTGGAGTTGTTACTGTCTTGTATCTCCATATTTTCACCTTCAAATTTGATATCATCATCGCTGATCTTGATACTTTCTTGACACGTGGATTCGGCAATATCTGCAAACTCCAAAAATTCCTCTGGAAAATCTTGGTATTCGTGAGTTTCTGGTGATTCTGCCCCGCTACCGCCGCTGAAGGAATTCTCGGAAGAGTGAATATTGACATCATTCTGTGGCTCAGTGCTCAGCTCCTGGTCTGTGCTCCTGATTTCAAAATGACCTCCAACATATTGTGAATAAGATGGGAATTCTCTGCAGAAGGTCTGTTCGTAATAAACTTGGCCAGCAAAAGCTCGATCACAATACAGATTCTTGTCCGTGACAAACATTTCGTCCATCCCAACCTTGAACGAAAAATAATGATAGGAAATATTGAATCAAAAAGAGAGAAGTTTTTCTGTTATGAAGCAGCTACGCTTTGGCTATACACAGACACAGAAATTATCTTCAACAGAAAAACTTCTGTTCAAAGAAAAATCGGTGTAGAAATATAACACTGAGTTTGTTTTTGAAGCAAATTGTACATTGCATTATTTGAGAAATGCGTACATGAAGTTATTAAAATTTCTTACGCCAATATTATAATGAAACTGGATAAAAATATGAAAGTAAAGAGAGCATTTAACATTTAGCGAGTTTTGATTTTCATCCTTACCTTGCTGTGTTAAGTACAGATAATGAATAATATTCATTCGATCTGTTCTGCACGCGAGGACAATAAAAAGTGAGCAAAAATTCAAAGGCACTGTTTTTATACGTTTTGAACGAATGGGCGTTACGTATTCTGCATACAATGGTGTCGATTTTGGAATAAACAGCGGCCGAATATGTTGAGAACTGAGGCTTCGCTCGTTGGCACTTGACATTGATAGGACAATTAAGGCATGTTATAATGACCCTTCATCATTGGTTGAATCGGAACATGGACAAGATAATGCTAATAACCCATATTGTCTCTATCTCTGTCGGTACTTTCTTCAAGAGACAAACTCACCAATTTTCCAGGCACTGTAGCAGTGGTTTACCTCGATCTTACTTATCCCTATATCTCAGCATGACACTGGACAAAACATAAAACAAAGCTTATGCGAAGCTTAGGCACGCAAGAAGTCTTGCGTGAGGACAGGAGAAAATGGGGCACGCCTAGGCTGCCAAGCAGTAATGGGCAATTAGTGAGCTCTTGTCACCCGCTCCCTGTCGTTAATTGCTTATTCGGAGTGCTTGATCAAAAGATAATCATCATTGGCTATCTCCTCCCTAGCTGCTATGTTAACAGTTTTTTCGTGGCCGACGTTTTTCCCCAAAACCTTCTCTAAAACTTACAGTAATTTAAAGTAAAAGTGTTAGTTTAAAATTTGCGGTTTGGAGCTTAAATAATCTACCTATTGTTCTGCGCATGCGCGTACAAAGCTGTAAAATAAATTCGAATTGCAAACACTTCCTTACCGTCAACTTTCTTTTCGGTTAAAATGAGACGTTTAGCTTTGAGAAGTTTGGTCTTGCTCTAATTTCGGTTTGAACGTACTAAAGAAGTGCGGCTTTTCTCTTAAGCTGTCTTTTTAACCCTAATTAGCATTTTAGCAAATCTTCCAGTTTCTAAACAAGCGCAACGTGGACCCAGTTTTTCCTTTCTCTCTTATCAATAAGCACACGTTTGATAATTAAAACAGTAAGCAAGGTATGGATCTTTTCATTATCTTCCTTTCATAGCTTTGATATTGAGTGCCATTCGAACCAAATTTGCTGTGACAAAAGTTCAGCGCCACATTCCTAATTAAAATAACAAAACTAGCCGAAAAGAGAATAGCTATTTACCCAAGTAGGTTTCTTTGTGACGTCTCTGAAATGAAATAAGTTATAAATGTATATTACTTAGTTTAAGTTTCTTCAATTTTCACGGTTAAAGCTTTCTTGCTAGTTTGGGAGTCCACATGCAAAGGTGGCCGAAATGGGGTGCAAAAAAGGGCGTGCAGGAAAAGTGTATACCCAAAGTCTACTCTTGGCCTGCTTGATATTTTACTTGAAAAAATTTGGCTTTCCCATCGCAACACGTTCTATAAAAAGAGTCCATTGTTTCCTTATAACAAAAGGTGCACGTCTAGAGCCTCGATTTTTAAATAATTGGCATTTTCAAACGCACACAGTTTCCAGAATCTCACCTTTATCCGATAACACAAAACACGAGTCACATCCTTATACGACACAATTGGTTCAACACGTTTGCACATCTGAGCGTCCTTTTTTCTCACAACCACTTATTCAAAATCGTAACAATGTTGTTGATGGGATAGAGAGCACCAAACCAACAATACTGGGTGATTAATCAAAACTACCAAATCTGCTTCTTTCTTAATAAACCCAGAGATAATGACAAGGGTTACAATATCCGCCACGCAAGCACGTGCAGTTTGTTCGTGTAAATCCAGATAGTGTGTTTTCTAGATGGGTGTTATCTCAGGACATGGGAATCGACTGTGTTGTCTCTGTTGCTTTATCTGATCGCAAACGTTGGCAAGATTTGTCAGAGAGTCAAGCCTCAGTGAAGTCGCTTAATCTTGATAACACCACTCGTAAACTGCTTGTGTGTTTAAGCAGGAATAAAATCCCCTGATCGATAAAAGTAAATGACAATTTAGCAAAAACAGGCCGTTGCTTGCAATGACTAAATATATTTTATTTGCATAAGTTGCAGTTAGTTTTCTTTACTGCTCACTTGTAGCTATAATTTTTATTTTTGTTGGATTTATCGTCTCCTGAAAGGCAAACTTACTTAGAAAAGTGGGGATTTCTCACAATATTAATGACAAACACAACGCGGTGCAAGAGAGAAAAACCTGAACTGCAAACTTGATAAACTGATGAAGTTTCCAAAACCTAAAGTGCTGTGCTTGCAAGATACAGAGCTACTTCGTGTATGACTTTACTTTAGTAAAACGCATTGTAATGTAAATTTAGTGAGTGACAACAACTCAGATAAAGAACAAAAAGAATTCAGATTATTCACAGTATTAAGAAATGCTATTAACTTTGCTGAACTGAACGTTATTACCATGACCAGTTCAGATTTCGGATGTCTAGAAATTGTTTTGTTTTGTTAATATGCTGCATCAACCCATGAACTGTTAAACATAGTCATTACAGACTGTTAGATCCGTCTATTTTGGTTGATAGACCACAGGAAAGTCGAAAACCCACATTATACAACAGCACCAGCAGGAATAGCTGTCAAATTTTATCTTATTGCGGCTTATGTTGTGTTTCTCACAGCCACATGAAAACGTTAGTGTCGTCATGAGAATTCCACTGCTGTTACTTGATACACTTGTGCTGAGCTGTCCTTAATTCAGACCGCCGTCCACACACGTGTTTCGCTACTACGTTTTGACACATATCAAAGAATTTGAAGCATTAGTTCTGACGTTTTCCTTGCAAAGTTAAGATTATCGAATTTTGACAATAACAGAGCCTTGCTAAGCCCGTGAGAATCGGGCGAGTGTCTGCAGGCCGACCACGTGCACAGCAATTCCCACCCAACAAAAACGAGAAGCAAAACAATGTAAGGATCCGTCGGCTTCTAATTCTTGCAAGTAATCAATGAGAAGATTTTCATCAATTATGTAATTGGGTTTTGTTCTTGCCATTGAGATAGGTGCAGAGAAGAAAACAATGATTAATAAGCCAGTCGAACTACAACACAAGATAAACAATTTTCTGTATGAATGAATCCATCTGTCGAACAGCAGTGTGGTGTTGAAACCATTCTGTGACTTCGAATCAAATATTTACCGCAATAGATCGCGCCCAGTGTGGGGGCTCTCGTGCCATGTCGTTTATATGGGTTCGGATTTCGCAACGGTTTAAGATCTTACGTCGTAATAATATCAAATCAAAGCTTCTGTAACCATCTAACAAGCAGCCTAATCAAAGCAGAGCTTAAAAGTTAACATATTCACTCATGGTCAGTGTATAATAATAATCACCAGGTGATCACTGATTTGACTGACTTGGTAACCATCATAAATTACTTGAAACCGTTGCCAAGCAACGAGGATAAACTGTCATTACGTTTCTACATCCGTGATTAAGCCAAATGATAGAGCTGTGATTAGGTTGAGCAAATTACAGGTACGCCATCATAAGGATTCCAGAAATACTGCAGAAATACCATAAGATGTATTAAAAAGTTGTAGATTACACTAGGCAAATCAACAGTACTTTAGACGTCTTCACAGCAACAATTTTCGTTTTGTCAAACCGGCCGTCTGCATGATTAAAGTTTATCTAATCTCTGATAAGAGATTACGTAAACAATTTGTAACAATTTGTAATATGTTTTCTTGACTTCTATTTTGCTAAATTACGACACTTTTTCTTATTAAGTTAGAATTGACCTGTTTTGGCCAAATAGACCGATACAAATGAAAGGTTAATGAAATTAAAAAATGTTTTATCTTCGAATCTGTTGTTGGGTTCACAACAACTTTGCAACAATAGTATACACAACACAGTATTGCTACACTATTGCTACATAAATATTTAATACCAAATTTTCAAGACCAAAATCGAATTTCTTGTGCCTCACTTAAAACTATTTTTGTTGATAATAAGCAACGCAATGCATAAAGGAGCGGTATGGTCCAAGTTTCCTCGGCTGAGATGGAAATATGACATGCAGGCATGCACTATTTGTTCATCGGCAATCGGTTTTGGCAACAAATTTTTGTCATGCAGTTTTCGTGTCCTTTTTTCAGACTCCTAAAACTTTCCCTTTTCCCTCATACAACTAATTTATTTTTAACCAATTACAACTACATATACATATTTCTAAGGATGAAAATCGAATAAGAAAAACCACGACCGATATTGACCATTTTTCTTAGAATTTCTATGAGTGCTGAATTCTTTAAAATTTTAGGGAAGAGAAGGGCACAGAACTAAGAAGTTTAAGATTAGTACTGCAGTGCAATTACTAAATTATTTGATTATTGTACAAGAAATTCGTTTCTTCCATCCGTGCCGAGGAACAGAATGAGAGATCACGCCGTAGTCAAACAGGTTTTAGACCGGTTTCACGACATAGTATCAACATGTATACCAAATGCGCAGGCGCAAGAAATCGCACTGCGGGTTCAAAACCGATTGAAAACTGACTTTGTTTCTACCGAAATGATTGAAGTAAAAGTTATAGTCCACTAAAAAGCTCTTTGTTAGTAGTGTGTATTAAATACTATCTACTCATCACTGCTGATTTCAACTCTAAGCATCGACCGACCCAGAGATTTGTAGAGTATGCAAAGCCAAAGAGCAAATTTCACTACAACTGTTTCCAAAATGCTTACACGAGTCTCGCTGTTGTGGTAAGGAAAAGAACACGTGACAACAAATGGACCAATATTCATAATTACACAGGGTTGTAAAGGAATTATAGCTTAATTGTTCTTCATTGATTAGGCTCCATTAACTCTCTAATCTCAATTAAAATAATATAGCGGTTAAAAACCCTTCTTGAATGGGACGAACGCGTTGGCAAAGATTTATAGAATGAGCTGGATTTGAAGGACTTGACCAGTGGAGTTAAAGGCTATCTAAATAATTATATTTTAGTCGGTTTTAACTCTTAATCCGGATTTCGGTTGACCGAGTTGATGAAATTTAAAAATCTTTTATTCAGGTGATAAATCCATGTATTCATCATTTTAAACAAAGTCGTGTGGATGGTTAATTATTTTTTAAAGTTTGTGTGAAGTTTTAAACTTTACTCCACTTTAATACAGGGAAGATCAAAGATTTTAATGTTCATTCTTAATAAGCTATTGAAGGCAATTGAAAGTTGCAATCACCCTCTTCACAGGGCGGGACTTCTTGACACCCAATCATTAACTAAAGTGCTTTGATTGCATTTAATTGCGAATTTGAACTGAATTACGAAACAATCATTTCTGATGTATTTTTAAAGAGGAAAAACATTTTATATTTTGGGACGAGTTTTGTTTCAGTTTAGTCAGATTCAGGTCACCAGTCAAGCTTCTTCATTCCTCTAAACATTACAATGTAGTTGGGAACTATGTGCAAATAGCAATTGGAACGGCACTTAATTGAACGTACACAGATACTTTGTGATTCAAAATACCAATATCAAGAATTAGGAATGCAAATAACACACTTTAGAATGCGTAAAGAACGCAAAATTGTCAAAACGTTACATGGAACAATTTTTTTACAAACTGAAATAGTGATATCTGATAATGAAAAGCAACCCATGATGAATTCTAAACTCATCTACTGGCCCTGTGGCGTTAAATCCTCCCAATTTCCTTGCCTAAACACTTCTATTGCCATTCATCTGTAGATTGGCCAACAGTTGCTACAAGCAAACATGCTGTGATTGTGCTCAGTGACAACTTACTGTTGGTAGCAACTTTTTCACTTCTGCTTCTAGCAACATCGAGAAACTTTGCCTTTCTGGTCATCTTTTCAGCATTGTTTTACCAAATTACACAATTGAAGCATATATCAGCGATTATTAAAGGGTGAAATATAAACCCTTTGTATCTAGAAAGCAATGTTTGGCGGACATAATCAGGACATCCCTAGTTGCCGATATCGCACGCTTCGTCACGTGTCACTATGAACTATTTAATAGCTATTTTACCAGCTTTCTCTTCGAATTAAACGAAAGCAAACAAAGAGTAGACTTTAGGTTTTCAAGAGCCGTTCATTTTGATTACATTACCTGATCACTGAAAGAAGTCGATACCGGTGTTTACTTAGTCTTTAGGTTTTCAAGAGGCGTTCATTTGGATTTCCTTGCTAGATCATTGAAAGACTAGTAAAGTATTCTATACAAGTGTTTACTTTGACTATACATTTGTAAAATGTGACATCACCGGACAATGAAATGTTTGTTAAACTCTCTTGTGTTGGAGTGCATGTCTGTAGCTTGAAGATGATGTTTGCTTTTATTTTCTTTCTTATAAAAACAGAAAACAAAACAATTATAGTTCTTTTCAAATGGTTAATTGATTGATTGATTTAAGTGCCATAAAATAATAATTTCCTTGCGTTTTGTTGGAGAGAAAACATACACGACGCTGCCCACCATACACAGATACGTAAAACCAGATTCTGGTTCTAGCTATCCTGACTATTCCAGATTAGCGCGCGTAACGTAATTTGCCATGTCTTTATTCACGTGGTGAAAATACATACATATATGTAATAAAATATTGTAAAATATGATAAAAGAGTGAATATC
>JANSTR010172820.1:0-16628 GCA_025434805.1 Antipathozoanthus remengesaui | reverse complement strand
GTCACATGTTTTGGTGTATTTAGAACACCCTGCAGGAAGCTCAGGACTGAGCTTCCTGCAGGGTGTTTTAAATGCACCAAAACATGTGACCTTTGTCGCAGGTCTTTTATTCAACGACGCATTTCAGCAAATTGCCACACACCTTTGAAGATCTTAAATTCATCTGTATTGAAGGCATTACAAATGGTAGAGACAATCTAGAAAATGCACTCATTAAGAGAGAAGCTTATTGGACCTCCTAACTCTTTACTCTACCATAAACCACTATATCTCTTTACTCTTCTGCCGCACGGACTTAACACGCGCCGAGAATACAAATCCAAGAACAGAATACATTTCAATTAGTCTTTTTATCACTTTTTTCCCATTTCGAATACTTCATGCATTTAGTATCCACATGCACATATACTGAAAATATAGTTTTAATAACTCCATGTATTTTTAAACGTTTTAGCTGAAGAAGGCCGAAGGCCGAAACGTTCTTTTATTAAACATGTTGTCTCTGGTTGTTCTTCTTCGTCCGTCATTTTTATTCTACTCAAAACATATTTGGACGGAGCGAACTGTGAATCCCTTTGGATCCCTCTGGCTAGCTGAAACCGTTGGCGTTGTGGCAGTGGGCCTTTTATTCTCGCTTTATATGATATATGATATATGATATATGATATATGATATATGATATATGATATATGATATATGATATATGATAAACGAAAAATTACTTGGCCGCCTGGAGTTGTACGAGTTTTAATTGTCTTCTCGTGTGAAAACATTTCTTACGCGTTAAGCCCGGCGCACACTAGAGCTACCTGCTTAGCAAAACTTCATTCGTGACTGATTCCGTAAGGAGAAAACTCCAGTGAAAGCTTTTTGTCACGCGTGGCATGAAAGACAAATATTTAACTTGTAATAATTTTTACCACGAATGAAAAAATCCTCCGTGTGTGCGCGGAACCGAAGCAGGAAGCTTATGCACTCTTGGAAATACGCATGCGTGTTGAAAATGCTTTTTAAAACAAACAGAACGCGGGCTCTGGGACGAGATTGAAACAAACATGGCGGCACAGAGAATTGGTGGCCGAATTGCTAAATCTTCGTCGAAGGATTCTCTGTCGAGCCTGTGAAATTGGCGAAATTTCTCGGGGTCCTCTGCATTTAATTCACAAATGAGGTTTGCATATGCACCTTGTGTTTGCCTTCGCTGAATCTACCGCTTTGTCCATATCTGACGATGTGCTGCTCTTAAACGTCTACGACGTCGACGCATGAGCAACAAAATTAACAAAATCTCTTCGTCTTCACCAGATGAAGAAGAGCATTCTCCTTCAAGTCGGTCCGACATGTTTGTTTTTTAAATGAGCATCTTCAACACGCATGCGCTTTCCCAAGAGTTCGTAAGATTCCTGCTTTGTTTCCGCGCACACACGGTGGATTTCGTGATAAAAATTATTCAACAAGTTGAATATTTGTCTTTCATGCCACGCGTGACAAAAAGCTTACAAAATGGCCCCGCACACTGGAGTTTTCTCCTTACGGAATCAGTCACGAATGAAGTTTTGCTAAGCAGATAGCTCTAGTGTGCGCGGGGCTTAAAGAGATGTCTCGGTTGTGCCAAGACTTGCCAAGACTTGTTCCGGCGTCCTTGAACTTGCCGCTGAGGAAACCCAAACACTTGAATCAAGAGATGAGAAGGTATTAGCAGCAGCGGGACAAAACAAGTGATACGCTCGACGAGTTAATTTGAAAACATTACAAACATCCTGTCATGGCGTAAAAAATCAACTAATTATAACCTTTATTATTGGATCAATTATTTGTCCTCATTTACTCAGAGGTTATATATTCTGTAGTTATGTGTTTTTGACAAAAAACAAGTTACAGCTCTCTCGACGTTCGACGTCGGTATTCGTTTTCAGGATACTACGAAACACTGCCATTGCTTACACGTTTCTCCAAAGTCTGAGTGTTCGACTCAAATCATACTTGAATAAATAATGACCAGTATGCTCTTAGTTTTTATAAGAACCATTTTTATAAGAATGTCAGGCTGAATGAAATCGGCCAAAATTTAAGAACATGCTAAGAACATACCCGTGGCTGAGGAATGGCCAAAAACATTATTTTGTTACACTGCGGCGCAAAATTATGGGGTCGGCAAATAAATCGCTAGTGTAAAATTGTTTGCAACTAGGACATTTTATGAGAACAATTGGCAGGATTCATTATTTTAGTCTATCTACCTCAGTACCTGTATATCAAATATCCGGAAGCTCGGGCAGTCATGTTACTAAAAGTTTTAATATTTGATTCTCGATAGCTTTACGCTTCCGAAACGTTTGCCCTTCTGAAAAAATGAAAATGATTACAATACATCAAATACTGACGTGTGATTCTATTAAGAACATTTGAAGAACATTTGAAGCTAAAATCCCCAAAATATTTAAGAACATTCAGCCTCGGCCCAAGAGGTGCATACGCGGTTTAAAGCAAAGCATCTCCATCCATAACGCCCGGATAATGATATATTTGTTTTGGAGTATAAAACGTAATCGTCTCTCCACACTAAAACGCCTAAAATGAAATCCCGATAAGATGACGAGTTTGATAACGTCAGTGTTTACATTTAGTGTTACTCAAAAAAATCTTCTCGTCATTATTCAGGTGTTGAGAATCCTGCATGACTTGTGATGACAGCAAGTAGTTTTTCAGGGTTCTTTACTCGTGTAAATTTCTTGTTAGCTGTGCGTGAGTTGAGTCGCATATTTAAGTTCAAGCATTATAAATTGACGAGTCTGAGCCTCTTAAGTTTGTTCAACCGCATACAGACATGATCAGCATGTCGAAATGCCTAAACACCTGAAATTAATCGCATTCCGACTGACACGATCCTTTTCTGAGCAGTTTAATCGATATGCTAAGCTTTTAAACATGACAAACCATTTATTCAACACGTTCATAACACTGAATCAAAATGTGAAAATTGTTGCCATCTGTATGTAATACGGACTGGGCATCAGATTTCAGTTTTCCCCCTAAAAAGGAACTTTACGAGCGACAAAGTCAAGGACGCGGATTTCTTGAGCTCCGGACATGTTTTTCGGGAAAATTTTGAAAAATCACGCATTGCAAGCCGTCCTGAAATCTCCTCAAAAAGAAAATTAAATAAGGGTTGGCCCGAGCCATACAATCCATTCAGTGACTTAGCTTATCAATTAAGAATGATAATTTATAAGTTCATCCAGGATTTGTAACTGGAAGTTCTAATCTTGTTTATTGCTATTAAGTTTAACGGATTCAATCTGAAATCCAACTGAATTAATCTCGAATGAATTGTGATATCTGAAGGTGAAAGGGCCTAGCCAGTGTAGCTTTGGCGTTCTAGTCGGCGGAGAAAAGAGAAGCGAAGAGGCGAAGACGCGGGCCCAATGAACGGCGAAGCAAAGTTCGCGGCGAGCTTTTCTCCCTCCTCACCCCATTCCCCTCGCGGTCATTTGCTTGCTACTTCGCTTTTTCCTCTTCCACGCCAACTACAACGTACGCTGGCTAGAAACAGGCCTAAAGCGGCAGTTTGTACTGATAGTTTTTTAGTTACAGTATATTAGACAGCCGTGTCCAATTCAGCTGCAACTGGTCTAAAAGAAGGCATGTAAAAACTGCTGCCGGCTGCCGTAATTAGTGGTTTTTGCCGAGGGGGACGCATAGAAAACCTCCGACGTAGGAGAGACCACACCGCTTTGTCGCTCTATCTCCGCATTCAATTCTAGACGTTGTTGTTACAAGGCCTTAAAATGAATTAAAAAAATTATTTATCAATTCGTTTTCTCGTAATTTTATTCATTACAGGAACGCAGTCGGTATTTTTTGAAATATAATCAAAGTATAAAGGAGCCGAAAGTCAACAATGCTGAGAAACGAAACAACAACAAACGGCAACGTGGATTGAATTCGTATCTATTCACTAACATCAACCTAACTATGGAGGTTCAAGTAGAGAGGTCGAACTACATCCAGAGTCCTTTCTCAAAATGTAAAGTGCTTGCTGGACCCTTGTTGAAGTATCATAAAGGCCAAGAAGCGTTTCCGATGACTAGTAAAGACGGTATATAATGAGGATTGCACACGGGTAATAAAACCATTTTTGAAAATAACTGAATCTCACCATCGCTATCTCAGTCCCCACATTGTGTACAGTTTGAATTTGTATCAAGCAATTGTCAATTTTCGACAGCAGATCTCTCAATCATTTTAAATAATTAAAGTCTGTTAGTAAGAGCCAAAGTAATTATATAGTTTCCGAGATGCAGCTGAAGATTGGAATGAAAACACCCGATGCCGGAGGGAATTCTGCTAAGATTTTTGATTTGATTCATTTCTTAGTTAAGAATGTTTTCCCTTTTCAAAACAAAGGTCCATTCACGTGGTTCTCTGTGGGGGGTTGTGCTGTACTGATTTCATGTTGCACTGCATTGGTAACAACATGATTCGCACCTCTTTAATCCCAAATGTCCTCAAACTACTTTCAATGCATTTCCGTACACGTTTTACGAGGTGCGCTGCATTGTTGAACGATAATCGAATCTACGAACAAACCCTGCTATGTACAACAATGTTGTGAGTCGGTGTTGAAAAACTTGCAACACGTTGCCACAAGGCAATAGCAATTAAAATCGCAGCCATGCGCCATCCTCTTATATTTGCAACATTGCTACGTGGAGAAAAAATAAATTAAAAATGTTGCGAGAAAAATCGTCTTTCCTTACAGCTTTTGACTCAAGGAACCTATTCGAATATGAAAAGTTGGTCAACGTCACAATACGAGCAACAGAAACAGCACCACTGAAAATGTCAACTTGATCTACAAACGAAAACCTCCGGTTAAAGGTGTTATTGAAGCAAGCGCAAATACTGACTTTTGCCAAAAATGTGGAGAAATCGCGAATGTGTCTTTGTCGCAAACGATGTGTTTTTACTTTTAGTTTTAGACCACAGCAGAAACCAACTCCAAAAACTACTTCAGACTCATACCAGTTCGCATACATTGGCCTAATGGTCTGCAGACAACTCTGTAGGTTTGTTTCATGTTTATAATGAATTATCTATATAGAAACAGCCTCAGTTATAGATGATAAGTTCGATTCTCAACTGATAAGTTAATTCGAGTGAAGTTATACCCTGAAAACCCAATATGACAAAACTAAACAGTAAAGACACTCTGGACTTTAAATTAGTCAAGAAACACCCATCAGAATCTTGATTTCAAACCCAAAATAGAAATCTTCCACCGGTCAAAGTGGTATAGTGCCAGTGGTGTAAAATACTCGCACTAATAATATGATTGTCAATGTTCAAACTGTCATCGTCTCTTATGTGCACTGGGCAGTGAAGACAGGTGAAAAGTCATGCCTCAGCTTTCTGTAAATCCAAAAATCGCTGATGCTTTTTAGATCGCCGATTTGATCCACATTTGACATAAAACTTCAGCTTTCACAGATCTATTTCGTCTGTTTGACGAATCATTTTTTGTCAAGTCTTGGTCCTGGATCAAGAAAACCTCTTCATTACAACATGTTTGCCTCAACGGTTATCGGAAATAAGTTGAAGGGTTTACAATGACTGAATGAAATGCCGCAAGCGATGTACGGCGAGACCGACTATCAAACTAGAGCTATGTGCAAGTACTAGTGCTACTAGTAGTAGTCTCGTGGCTCGGCTGGTCGGAAATGCGCTTTTTCAATCTATACAGTTTGGCGTTTGTCAGCCTTTAGTTCTGCTGTAAACATGTGGACGGAAGTGAGCAATTCTAAGCGTGCCGTGCCATTATTAAATGGTTTACTCAGTTGTGGTTCTGTGCCCTCTTATACGACAGCAGAGATCACGCTGAGTGTCTTTGCTCTTTTCACAGCCTTTAATTTTTTAACACTGCAGCCACGTAAAATCCTATTCTTATATTTTGGCCAACTTAAACTTAAATACATAAGTATGCAAAAATGTACATAAATGTGAGTACACTATTCTATTGCCGAGATACAGCGAGGTATAACTTTCAAGTAGATGCGGATTCGATCGTCCAAACTGTTGTTGTTGAACATATATCTGATCGACCAGAACTTCCGTACTACTGTATTCAGTCTGTTGTGTAGATGGTTACGAGAACTCTGCATCTGGTTAGTAATGAAAGGGCAAAAGTTTCTCGTCTATATTAACTATATTTATAACAATTCCAAATAAGGGAAAATTTAGCTACAGTCTCAGTTTATTATAAGACTACACATACGTCTATTTTCTTTACAGGCAAGGACTGAACGACTGATGTTAGGTTCTTGAGCTTCTCATTCTCAAAAACGTGTCATCATTTTTGTCAAATAAATCCTTTAATTCATCCGCAAGATAACTCAACAAATAAATTAAATTCAACCAAATGATAAACTGTTTAAGCAATGTGTTCAATAGAATCTGCCTTTAGTTTGAGTATAATGCGAGACGCTGAAATAATTCTGGACATGTCAGTGCTGTCACGCAATTGCAAATGACATGCATGCGAGAGTGTTCCATGATGAGATTATCATGAGTAATTATTGATACGTGCTGAAATTTGTGTCTGTATACATTCAACGGCTGTCCCCAACAACGAATCGGTGCATCACTCTATGATATTTGCGTTGGCGATATCTGAATGACATTAACAGCTATGTATAATAGATCAGTGTCTTACAATGAAATTTATAGAGTTCCATTTCAAAAAATATTATCCCACTTGGTATTTCTTAGCCCCAAAGCTCCTAAGTACGAAACCTGAGGACTTTATATGATCGGTATAGGTTAGTTTGTATGATGTTTTAAAACTGTTGTTGCAAGGTACAACTGCTAGAATTTATCTGGCGATGTTCTCTGTATACCTTGATGTCCCGATGTTCTCTGTATACCTTGACCATTACTTCAAACGCGGTCACCGAATTGTAAATCTGAATTTATAGTAAACGAAATGCAAGAACTTGAATGTTATACAAGCTTATATTCACTAATAATATTAGTGAAAAAACTCTATTACAACACTGCCGAAGATCATACCAGTTTCTCAAAAGTTTAAAACTAAGTCAGTTTATTTATTTGATGACTTTGCGATTCGGGCGTATTCATGCACTAAGACAGACAAAACGGATAACCGATAAGAACCTTTAAGACTCCCTTTTCGACTTTAAAAAACTGACTAATCAGTAATCTTGTAAAAAATTTCAAAGGTAATCTGGGCTGGACTCAAAGTCTGCCATCATTGAGTTCATGTGCGACGGTACATTTTTCAGATTCACATTATTTTGTCCCGCCACATACCGTAAGCTGACGAAGTGCGGCCAGGAAATCAGAAATCTGTTCTTTATCTACCTAATTTGGGTTTCATACACACGAATTTGTTAAAACAATCAAAACGGGAGACCAGAACGAAATGAGTCAGGTTCAAATTATATACAGTACACTTTTCTATAATTTAAAAGAACATGTACTTTAATAAGTTAATATATCCATACGTATTAGGTGAACTTATTTTCCTTTTTCTTCGTGCATGTTTAGTTTATGAAACAAAATTTAGTCACTGGCCGCTGTCCAGACACGGTATGTTTATCATTTAAGACGATGTACAATCTTCGGTATTTGATATACAAGTAGATAGAGTAAAAGACAAAGTAATCGTTCTTGTAAAATGTTCATGTACAGTATAGCACTATCGACTACTTGCCGATTCAATATTTTGTTTCGTAGCCTCGGGTATGTTCTTAGCATGTTCAGGCTTTAAATTATGGCCGATTTTCAGCTTGACCTTCTTATAAAAGGATTGTTATAAAAATTAGTCGATATATATTCAAATATTCAAAAGTAGTATAGCTAGACCGCGTTGCTGGGAATAAATCACGCCATTTAATTTGTCTCTCGGTTCAGTGAAACTCGGGCTGATATTTAGTCGTATCTCCCCTGAAAGGTGCAAAAATAACCGTTATCGAATGTATATGCTGTTTTCTCTTCAGTAAACTTGAGAAGAACTGACGGGTCGGTGGCTAATCAGATTGATATCTAGATAGCACTATATCGTTAACTCTTAAATTTAGAAAGGAACTCGGAAAACTGAAGATAACTGCGCTGAAGATAACACACAATTTGCGACTTTTTGTCGCCAACTGCCAGCTGATTTATCAGTAATTTTGGAAACATTTCTAATTTGATCAAATGAAAAGAGGAAAGAGTCATAGACATGATAATCCAAAACATCCCCGGGGCATGATCAAACTCAACCTGATCGCAGACAACCGCGGCAACTGTGCTACATGTTGAGTCTGAGAGTAAACGGACCAGTTGTAAAGTCCAAACAAACTCAAAAGCCAGACTGAAGTTGTCGTTGGATCTCTTTCAGCATCATCTCCTTATTTATCTATAAAATCTGCTCAAATTTAGCTCTTTAGCTCTAAGTCCAATTTGAAGGCTTCATGGTTTGAGGCGGCTAATCAAAAACTGTCATATACTTGTCTTAATAAAACTATGGTATTCCACATATTTCTTATCTTTTTTTAAAGTAGTGGTATGGGGCCCTTCCTCCATATTAGTTTAGATATAGTTCTGTGATAATTGGGCTTTGCGCCCAAATCCTCCATACTGAAGCCGGCTTATAAAGGGTACAGTTTATCAGAGGTACAGAAACAACGACTACTGACAGACGCCAATCTAGCTGGACTCAATGTTTCCTTTGAAGCTCAGAGACTCAGGTTATCAGATAAACCGAATCACATACACAACTCATTTCGTTTGTGTACAATGGATGTTGAGCAGTGTTTCGCTGATCGTTCCCCCAGGTTTCAGGTCTTTCTGAATCGATTCTCCGATAGCCCCTGTGAACTTGTTAGTGGTTACATATGGCTCATTTCTGTCATTTCGCAGCCCTCATTTTGAGTGCTGAATTAGAACTGGCAAAAAGACAGCCCTATGAGCTTTGGTACAAGCTTTGGCAGGACAGAAATTTAAGATGCACTTGGGAACTGTTAAATTCCTTTAACTTTAAGTTTCTGATATGATTATGAACTGACTAGATTACAGGCTAAACTTTAACAATAACATAGTCATAGAGTGATGTAATATAAAGCTATAAAATCCAATAAAATTAAATCTTCCGACTTCTCGAATTAAAGCACAAATTTTCATCGTTAAACGTCAATGGATATATTAATAAACTGCTATATGCACTGGTCGCCATTCCGTGACACTTGAAAACAACTACGAATAAAAGACACCGCCATCTTAATCATTTGCTGAAAAGAACAATAAATTAGCGCTCTTCATCGGTCTTCACAAATGAATCACAAATGAAGACACGAACGCCATAAATGAATTCTGTACATCTCGTCGAAATAGACAGGTTGTCCCCTTTATACTTCAAGGCTCTCCCATTCAAAAATAAAATACCACACCACCGACAACTTCAACGATTTATTCCAGACGATGTGTGTTAATCGTTCTGAGGAGTTCAGGTCAACAACTCGGCAAATACTTTTGTCTTTTGAAAAGAAGTCCGAACATGCATCGTGCAAGCGAGCGAAGAGTCAGCAGTTGGTTACAAAACAGAGACTTTAACAAGATTAATTTTTGAACCGTTCAGTGAAGCATGCATAGTAACTCAAGCGTTTTTTAGTAAAATAATTTGACCACAAGGTGGCGCGGCATCAGCAACCGAACTTGTCAGTTAAATTAAATCTCAATGTGCGAGTTCTGAGACCTGCTATCTATTTCGCGGTGCCGAAAGAATTTCGTTGCGCTTTTAACCAAATTGTGACCTTTCGTAAGGAGAGATCAGCACTTGAGTTCCTAAAGCTCAAGCAAACAACCATTGTGAACAAAAAATCGTCAAATATAAACAGAATCTAATCAAGAAATGTGCAAAGAATAGTTTTCTAAGGCACACATGACAGTGATGGATTAGACAGAGCGTCTATTTCCTCACTGCTGGTGCTTCAGGCCCGTATTTTGACCTCATCGGGCCAAAACGTGTGTGGTTTTCAGATTTCAATAAGAGAGTAATTCTGGTATGGTAGCTATTATTATCCGCCATTCAGTAGAACTCAATGACAGATGGAAAAGGGCTTTGCTGAGGCCAGAATTTTGAAGAGAACTAATGCACATCTTGCCCGATCTCTTTGTAGGCACTTCCAATTCTTGTCGCACGCGCTGTCAAATTCAGTTCTGCATGACAGAGCATTCAAAAGCTCCCGAAAATCAAGTGCATTTTCTTTGTTTCGCGCCCAAGCATAAGTGAGCGCGTTATTACGAACTATAGGTTACAATTGTGCTCTCCTTGTGAATGACAGTTCTACATAATGGATTGTAATGGAAATGAATGGACATTCTATAGCTGTACTGTTGAACTGGTGTTCCAATCCGACTTTCTTCCAAATCCCTAGGCCTAGTGAAAAGGCTCAGTTGTATTAAATTCAGTCTCTCATTCAGTCCTTGTCATGTCAGTTCTTGTTTCTAAAAGTCGCTCATTTTCCTGATATGGGTGGCAAAAATGCTTCCCCTGTTTTCAAACAAAACACTATAAAACGCCAACAAATATACGGCTTCTTATCAAAATTACTTTCGATTCAAATGGAAGTCCTGACAGGTGAAATTCATTTCCGTAGTAAATTGATAAATTTTACAAAAAGAAATAGAATATCTTGGATTCTTGGTCTTGGAGGTGTCGTTTTGTCAAAGCAAACAATTCAATAGTTCTTTACTCCTTGTGTTGTGAACAAGGAAGACATTTATAACGATGTGACAACTCTAACACGTTTTAAAATTCCCTGTCTTGTGAACTGATTTATTAGAAAGGCGGTCATACTCTCAAAGACTGTTGGCGCCATGTCTAGAAATAACATTTTAAATAAAATTAGGCTAAAAAGTATGACATGTGGTTTTGCTTCTGAAGGAAACTCACAACCTCCATTTCCCGCTTCAAATCTATGTTGTTACAGATGAATATAGTCTGACTTTCACCCAGTATAAATGCCAATATTTGAAGCAAATCGTTCCAACTGGAAAAGCGTGCATGTAGATTTAAAGTACACAAACGCAACATAAACACAACATAAACACAACATGTAAATTGAAGAGAACTGTTGAGTTGTTGTCGCGTTGATTTCATCAGTTCAAAACAAGTTATCTTCGTTTTGCAACGCGATTCTCGCCAGCCCAAGTCCAAGCAAGACCTGTCTATATACACATGTACATGGCGGTTAAAATTAATCCTTTTTTACGATAAAACAATGATGAATGTCAGTGCAGCAACAGATGAAAAGTTTATCCAAATTAACAACTAAATCTCTTGTAACCACACGCGGGTGATCAACAACTCTTAGTGATCCATTTCATAAATTGAAAACTCTTGTGGCTTCAGTGCAAATCAACAAGTTCATTTATTTTTCGCCAGAGGAAAATAGAGATGGTAATCTTCACTTTCCGACACGTTCTGCCGGATGTGTTCAAATGGTGTAACTCACTAAGTCTAACTGTGTCTCTGTACACCGCGTATTTCGCTCACTGGAACTGGTTAGCAAAGAGCAACGCTACAAGACCTGTCCACAACCCTCGCTCTTATACAGCGAAGCTTTTAAACGCAAGAAAAACAGTAAAACCACAACCTTTACTTAACCGTGGTTAGAGACCTCAACTTTCCCCGTTAGCTCTAAACCCTGGCGTGAACTAGCTTTTAAACTCAATAATGATTCGCTCCTAAGGGTGAGGATTAAAAGATGAACATCCAATTATTCCCCTAAATTTGTCGATAAATCTTGCAAAATTTAAACACTGTCTCAGGCTTGTATCGGCTAAATTCATGTAAATTTATAACAAAACGTATTTACTCACCAGAGTTTGCTTCGCCGTCTGTGTAGCGAGTGAGAATGACAAACAAAACCAGCCAGCCTGTCAGCAATAGACCGAACATTATTTTACGACGGCAAAATCTCCGAGCAAGTCGCATTGCCTTACACATTCAAGTGTAAACAGTTCTGGTCTTGTATCCAACTGATCGTTAAGAATGTATGTTTTCAGATATCAAGCCGAGAGCGAGTGCTGCATGCGGCTTCTGTAATTGCTCTCTCACTCGGTTGCACAAGCAAGTCGGAGGTCGTCCGAAACCAACGGAACACCAATACAATATTCCGCTATGAACCAATACACGGCTTGTCTTATGCCGTGCTTCATCGTAAATCGTCTGTCAGTCAACTTTACTGATCGACAATGCTGATACCACTTACTCACACAAATCTAAATTCATTGTGTCTTCAAATCCTTTAGAACGAAACGGGGGCGGAGAGCGGAGATCAAACTATTGTTCATCGAGGCCATCCAATTGGACGACACAATGTTTCGGCCAAGTTAATGGAGAAGGATATTAATCAAATAATTAAATTAGCCATCCAGAAGATTAATTTACACATGATTATTATGTCATGAAAGCTTTAATAAAGCTGCGAGAAAAGGGCAACTCGGTGCGTGATTCTAAGAAATTTCCTTTAACATAGTTTATCAGCTGTTTTTCATACTCATATCAGTGATGGTTGTTGAGAGTCAAAAGGCTCTTTAATTCACCAATCGAATATTTTCAACCCTGAGGGTGAGTTCAGTTCCAAAATGTGTACATTGTTCAGGCACGGTTAACATTTCTACTCCTCAATCTAGTCTTCTAGAGCTGAACAAAGAAACCACTGCTCCATTACAGATTTAATTATTTCATAGAATTCACGGTATGCAAAATACCCTGTGTTTGATGGACAGAACTTGTAAACAATACTACAGACAAAGTGATGATACACTTCGTCGACCCACATGATGAACATGATGATATTTTTCATGCAAGGGGCTGGTCGATCATATATGAGATAATACTGAAACTGACCAAAAGTGGAACGCTTGATGAGACCTAGACTCTAGAGTTAGGCTGAGCTGTTGGCCAATTGTTCAGCACTGGACTGAAACCACACGACAGGCTGTCACAAGTAGTAAAGTACGGCAGGCAGCAATCCCCGCCGGGGGGGGGGGGAGCAAGCTTGTTATCGTGAGGGTGCAGTCCTCTATTTTTATAATTCTTTACATATTTAATATCCATTTTGCGTGGGGGATAATTTCCCCCTTGTTCCCCTCTCACTCATTGAAACCTTATTAAACAACAAATGAACTGTACTGATTTTGTTTTGTAGGATCATCTACTTTGAAGCTAGTACGTCTCAATTATTTTACGGTAAGAGCTGCGTGTATTCCTGTTTTACCTTTATGTTGTTCATGTCAGTGCATACTGTATGTGTATGTACCTAGAAACACTAGTCTTTGAGCAAGGTACCTAAATAAAGAGTTGTGCTGTACTGTACTTTATCCAATATGCCCCCCCCCTGGAAATTTGGGGTGTTGGACTGTTGGTACTTTTCGTATCAGTGTCATTTACCACTCACAGTGGTTCCTCCAGGCCCTTCGTCTTACCTGTTCGAGACCAGAATGTGGCTGAATGTTAGACTAGCCCAGACGGTTTAAACCTGCAACATCTAGACCATATTCCAGACCAATATATGTGGACTAAACTCAAATATTTATAGTTCTGTTTCGAAAACAATACCCCGAGCAGTGTCACATATCGGTAACTATTTACCCTACATTCGATCTAGGAGAGTACACCCATCGTACGAGTTTCGACCTCAAGATAAAATTCAGAGTCAGTTTCTAGTTACAAATACACTTTTTATATAAGAGCATCTAAGTTTGGAGCTGATGCTAAGTGTTTTTAAATATTTTGCAGGGATTTCAGCATCCAATATTCTTGAAATGCTCTTAAATTGATAAATATATCAGTAATTACACTTAGTGTGATGTAAATACCCACCAGCACGCGGAAATTAGCATTTAACATTAACTGTTAAAACACGTATACTTTCTTAGCCAATCGGTGTGCAATGAAAAAAATAACAATGAAGAAATTAATTATTTTATGATCAATTATTCTGTGTTGTATCCGGAAAAAAGTTCTCCTCCTCAACCTCAGAACTCAGCTTCAATGTTCTTATTCAATTCTTGTTTTAAAAACGGTTCTTGTGAAAAAACGAATGTGGTGCTATTAAACGCGTAGAACTAGAAGATGAAAAGATAAATTCAATAAAAGTATTTGTTCCTGAATAGATAGACCATAAACATATTTGGACGCAAAAACAAACCGAAAATTTGATATGTACTAAAATAAACAATTAGAATATACCAAGCCAAAATTATACTACTAAATATAAAAAATTGTGACAAGAAAAGATTAGACATTACCACTACAGTACTACCATTCTTGTTAATAGAAAAAGCTAGAAAATATTGCATACGTTTTATCAATAATGAAGCCGACCGATTAACGGAGAAAAACGCTGTACTGATTTGATGTATAGTATACTCGATGGGCATGTCAGTTGGAACAGAATATTTCTCATATAGCAAAAAAGGTTTCAAAACCCATACGCATACTTCACATGTCAGCTGTTTCATTACTCTTCGTTTTGTGCATTGTACTATCCGCTGATCTACCCTTATCTTTAGTATATAATTGCATGGAATTCAGAATACCCCTCTAACCTTTACCGGCTCGTTCGTCTTCGCAGACCAATTAAAGGCGTGTTCAAATGCAAGCGCAGACGGAAGCGCAAGGACATTCATACTGGCGATGCAAGCGACGCAGGCGAAAACTTGCACCTGCGTTGCGTTTTTCGTGTCTCGAGCAGTCCATTCACACTTGGAAATTTGTGAAACAAGGGCAAACACAAAGGAAAATGTATTTTTCTTGCGTTTTTATTAAAATACATTCACACTTCTTTTTATTACTTTTGCTTTTGCGTCTGCGTTTGCGTCTGCGTTTGGGCCTGCGTCTGCGCTTGACCTATTTCGGCTTGACCTTTCAGATCATGTACATTATGCCACGCACCATTGTAAGTTTAGTCTAAGAATTGTCGTAAGGGAGCCCAAATATCATAAACTGTTTTGGTTTCTTTTGGGCTTCGCCATTTTTACCTAAATAATTTCTTGTAAAACGGTGTTATAATATGTGTACTGTATGTGGTTAAACAAGTAAACTGAACTGTAATTACCATTTCTTTCGTTATAGCTCTGCTAATAGTAGGACAGTAAAAACAGATATTTAAAGGTTCTGATCAAAACTACTGTACTGGTTAGGGGGACCCACCGTTGCATGTTGCGGGGTGGTCTCTTCCGTCACCTCCCCCCCCTCCCCCTCTCCCCCTTAAACTTCCTCTACCATCAACACAGTAGATACACTATACTACTGTCCGTGTGGTGCTACTAAAACTACCGCCGAACACCTGGTTGACAGCTTTTTAACCTTATTCAGAATGGGGACTACTCCCATATAGACCGGACAGGGATGCTAGTCGTGTCTTTTAGGGATTGTGGTGTATTTTAGGGGTAAATGGGCGAAAGTCATAAATATTAAATAAATTAAGTATCTTTTTAGATGTCCGATCAGTTCAAAGAAAATTGTAGAAGCTTGGAACAAGAATTGAAGAAAGCATCTGATGAATTGGTCCTACTTTTATAAACTAATAAAGGATTAAATCGGTCTAAAAGGTAAAATGATACAAGAGTGTACCTACTCGATCATAACCGATGCATATGAATTTTAAATTCGAAATCCGAGGATATATATGGTTAACCGAGAAAATAATTAGGGTAAAATATTTATAAATGATATTTTGTAACGCCTTATAGTATTTCTGCTGAAATTATTATATAGCTGAGTGATATTTGTTAGCTCTGTTGGAACACTGGAGACTGACAAACAAACAGAGTGCTTTTAAATGTGTGTTTGTTCAGATAAACAACATGTGTTAGAAAAAATGGACATCAATTGCCAGCTGTGTTTTCCGTTTAAAAACGCTCCGGGTAGCATTTCTTTGATAAATAAACCGAAACAATATTTTTTTTGTTTCTGCAAGCAGTGTGGCATTTCCGAAAATACTTATTCAATGGCAGGAAACGGAAAACTGTACTTCAGAAACTAGACAAAAACCTACAACTCGAAGCTTTTGAAGAACTCGTCTTTGTTGTTAATCTTAATATGTAACTTTGATGAAGCCGTTGTGAAATTAATGATTTCAAAACATGAACTGGCACAACATAAGTTCGTACGTTGTAAAGTTCTGACCTCTGTCTTGACGGTAGAGCTTGGAGATCAGGCTGAAGTCTGAATAATCTAACATGTGTTGTTGACAACCAGAAATTCAAATATTTTACCTTTCGCACTCCAAATCGTTTCTTCATCACGCGAAGCATTTGGAAACCTCATTTATTAATCGTTTGCCATGTAGCTACTCAAGTAATTATGAGATTGTTTTAAAACTTTCACACACTAAATCGAACAGAAGAACAGATCAGTTTCATTCATCTACTTTATTTGTGATTGCCAGTCTTGCGTTTTGCAAAGCTTCTTCATTTATGTAATTGTTATAAACTTTACTAATTCGTCAACACGTTCAGTTGAGAACGATTACCTTCCTTATACAATTTAAGAAATCGTGCATTTGTGAACGACTGATATATAGCTTTATTTTAATAAATTCTTTTTCGAAATC
>JANSTR010172819.1:0-25958 GCA_025434805.1 Antipathozoanthus remengesaui | reverse complement strand
CCGGAGGTCGTGGGTTCGAATCCCACCGGGGTCAGAGATTTTTTCTCTTTCTCCGTGTGGGGCCCATTTCCTTTCTATGGCTATCGCTCAGAAGGAATTAATTGGGTATTTGTACAGCACTGTAACTTTAATCATAAACCACTATATCTAATATAATGTGGTTGAGTATAAAGCAAGGTCAACTGAGCCGGTTTACTATCAAGGGATAGCTTTTAATGTGCTTCGCAGTTATTTTATAATATACTTTGTGTGTTAGAAATCGTATCCGGTTCTGATAAAGTCGGTTACACACATGTCCTTGTCAGGTTTTCCTTGTTGCATTATCCACACGAACAAGTTTCGGAACTTAGCAGTTTTTCTTGACTTGTCGCATGCATTGTTCATAAACTAAATTCCTCCTTACACACAAGCCAATAAAACTTGTCAGGAAATCTTGCTCTTGTGGGACCGGCTTTAAGGGAAGGGTTAGAATCGAAACAACCCAATCGGCAATGTGAAGTCCAACAGTCTTCAATTCAACAAGTAACTTGAGCAGATCACGCGAACAGTGCAGTCTGTCTGTCTGGCTTCTACTTCTAGAAACAGGAGCTGTTGACAAGATTAATGACGATACCTTTAATTTAAAAAACTGCTAGACGTAGACGGTAGAGAGGATATTCTACTAGAAACATGTAGTATAGCAGAGCTTCAAGAAATAAAAGGTGTAATGTGCTTGTACAATGAATGAATGAATGAATGAAAACGATTATGATATGATATTCTTGTTGGTTTCCAACAAGCCCGTTAGCAGAAAGTGTATCGGACGCTAAAAATACTTGAACAATAGCACAGTAGGCAATTGAGTTTTGGATGAATGCGTTCAGGGGACGAGTTACGAGTGGGAACGACTTGCTGACAAGATAAATGAACGGAATTCCAATAAAGCAGCAAGTCTCCATGACTCTCAAGAGACAACGGAATTCACCTATTGGCGAGTGGAGGTTTCCTCTCAAATTATCGGCTCAAAAAACGACCGGAGCTATGTTGACTAACGTTTGTTTTGTTATTAAAAAATGTGGAAGCTAAAAGAATACGACCTCCTAAACTCTGTTTGATTGTAAGAAAATACACCCTGAAGCCAACGATGGAATTAGATTCGCAGTAATTCCTTCTTCGACCCGATGCAATAGATTTTGCGGAACTCGAAAATACTTACGTGATTCAACTGTTCAAATTACAAGGGTGTAGGCAGTAAACAAACTGACTTGAGTAAAAACGTTTCATGAGAACAAACTCTGTAGATCTAGAATATATAACACTGAGGCTAAGATTTGCCCCAAATGAAAAAGAGATTATAAACATTCGCAGGTCGAGTTTTATAACTTAATTTGGAACTAAATAGTAAACAGTGATTTACAACAATTTTCACTCCTCCAAACTAGAACTTTACAGCAAAAATGTTGAGACCACGCGAACACACACTGTTTAGATATTTTTACAACGAAAAGACTTTAGAAATGTGTCACTATTTAAAAGCGCCTTTTATTTCTTTAATAGATTGTGGTCACATGTTTTTATATAAAAAATATAGCACAATTTCTTATTTATTTTTTTAATGTACGGTAGTGTAAAATATTTGTTCTTTAGAAGAGCTGATGCTCGAAAACACCACAAACTACCACTGTATAATTATTTGTTGTTTAATTGGATGACAAGCATGAAACTGCATCGTCACATATCCACTTCCGAGCCAACTGTCTAATAGTTGCTAAGGCCCGTGCTTATCCCCAGTTTCCCATGGTGTTAAGCGGATTAGAGTACATGACTTCCTCTAGCTCTGGACGGGACAATTATTCATCGCAAGCTGGCCGGGCTCCTAGCATAAGCCAGTACTCATTTATGCAAATGAGTCCACTGGAGCAAGTAGAGTACAGTATCTTGCTCAAGGACACAACACAGTGGTTTGGCCATATGGTTTGAACTCACGACCGTTAGGTTACCCGCCAGACACACCGAATCGATTGACCGCTGACACATCCCGGTGGGGGGAACTCCCATCTTTTGGGACAGGGATGCTCGTCGGAAAATTTCCAGGGATACTCCTAAGAGGTATCAATCAGGGTGTGGCTAAGGTTGATCTCAAACCCTAAGAGGCACCATCCAAAAGCGCACACGCAGACAACATTTCAGTCAATTTAATGAAACTGGAAAGATAACTGGGCATCAAATATTTTCCACACAGAACGCGATTTTATGTCTCTGTTCGTATGATACAGAGGAAGCCCTAAAAGTACCGTACTGTATGCAAATGTCAATATTTCTTCTCAGGCAACCTAAGCGGTACCAAAATGAAAAAGCTTGAACTTTTACCCCTGGAACCTCCCCCTAGCTACGCCCCTGCATTTTCCGATTCCATCAGTTGAGTCAATGATCACTGGCAATTTCTCAATATTACCTGATAATCTTGAATTCCGGCGATACAGTGTTGTAATAAATATAGTCTTAATTGTAAGAAGTATTTTAAGACTTTTTAAGCGATGTCAGTATTTTGTGAAATCGTCTGGCAAAAGAAAGTTAACCCTATTTCTCAAGAAAACGAGATTGCCCATATTTGAACTGGCTCTGAGGTCCTTGCTACACCAGAGTCGCCTATGAAGTGTATTTAGTTGTCATCGTTTAGTCTGAATGAGCAAAGTTTTGGCAAAATCTACATTAGGGCCCATTAGTTATCACTGTCACTAAGTCTAGACTAAGAGTACCGTCAATCATTATCCCAGACTAGCAGTGTTCAGAATGTTGAACGACCGGTCATCACCCATTTATTCGGTTTGCAAACTCGCAAGAGTTGTTGTTTGCATCACAAATACATTTTAGTATATATTTCGTCGAAGAAACAATGTCCCCAGTTAAAAATTGCGTTACCTGAATCCTTAATTAATTTAAAAATACCATTTAAGAATTCTTATAGCTTTCTGATTGCGTATTGTCTCCTTTTGGCAACAAAATAAATTTGCATTGGCAGTATTGTTTCCAGGGGTGGTTGCGAAAGACGATTCAAGCCCAACACAAATGCTGGCTCGTAAACTCTTTGGGCGAGCTAAGAATGGGTTTCTTCTAAATCTGGCGATACGTGAAAAGCCGAAAGGTAAAAATTAAACTGCGAGTTGACGTTAAATAGAATTAATGAAACAGTTGAGTGTAGGTTCCTATATTAGAAAATATTCAACTACGTTGCTTTACTCTCAGTTTGGTCGCAACGACTAGATTGCGCCATTGCGTCTTTAGTACCATCTGGTCAAGCCGGTAAACGGTTGTATTTTGAGTCATGTACCCTATACACGTGTTATATAATACTAATATCGACTCTTTCCGCCTTAACAAGTGCGGGCTTGGCAGAGTGACAGCCATACCTCGCGTACTTTCAATCATATACTATTGGTTAGAAGATTAACCAAATCTTCAGATAATGAATTGGACTGCAGTTAGTTCTGTCAGTTTAGACTTTAGCCCTAAGACGTTGGTTTGTCAGTTCTGACCATTTCTTGTTGTGCAAATAGATCCATATAGTCATAGCAGCACCACTGGCACTGCAATTGCAACAAATGTTTTTCGTGCTTCTCAGTTTTGTAAGCAGTGGTAATATATAAACTGTACCGTCCTAGCCTGTTATGTTCTGTCCTGTGAACTGTTAACATTTTACGATTATTACAGCTAATTTAGCGACAGAATTTCAGCAGTTAAATGATCAGCTGTTTCAAATATTAAGGTGGGTTAATTCAGTGTCTTTATCTTTTTTCGCCCAGTAGGCAGTACCTATTTTTCCCCATTCATACGCTTAACGACTAGATTCTTGACCATTCTGTACGCTTAACCCCATTAAAACCCTCTCTTAATACAACGCCCCCACCCTCAAGATTGAACAATCCAGATTTGATCGATATTAATTCGATAAACGTGCCCAAACTCTTCTATTAAAAGTATAGAATTCATAGTCAACCTCGAAAAGACAGAAGAATATGGTTATAAAGGATCCTTGTTCCCATTTTAGAAAACCGGCGCATTGCGCCAGTTTATCCTTTGTGATAATTCATTTTAAAAATGCGGTTAGATCTTTTGTTAATAAGTGTCAGTTATATTAATGCTCTGTTACTTTTTAAAATTGTATCGTTTCACTCCGAGTACTCGGTGTCCTGGCTACTCAGTCGACCTCAACCTATAGCTAGTCTGTGTTTGTAATTATTATTATTGCTATTAAATTATTATTTAGTATTATTATATTGCTATTATTATTATGCAATAATATCTTGTTATTTTCAGTATCAATACTTTTGTTGCATTAATTTACCTCGAGACCGGATTAATTTCAATATGTACTTACACGATATTAAAATAGAGAATAATATATAGGCTTGCGTAGATATGAAATTTCTCTTCTATTCAAATTGATATCTCAACACGATGAGCCCAGCCGGCGAAAGAGTTAGATAACGAGTAGAACACAAGATGAAAAATTCCATATCTACAAGCAGCCATTTATTATTTGTCTATTATATATAAACACTCGGGTAAGAGGGCGAAATAATACAAGTGACATGCGCGTGTCAGTCGCTGATTGGCGATCTCAAACACACATAAAATTATCCGCGTATACACGTATTTAGATACCTTTTTGCTCAGTGGTCCAAATCCCTATAAAACTATAGTTTATATAATAAAAGTTGTTCCCGTATCAATACACTCTTTTTTTATAGGAACCTTTTTTTATAAGAACATGAGGCTGAAAATCGCCAAAAATTGAACATGCATGTTAAGAACATGCTGAGGCTGAGAAAAGGTGAAGAACATGTATTTATGATGATAACCTATAGCAAATAATTCATACAGTCAGTTATTACAGTGTATTTTAAAATTTGATACAGTACAAAGTCCATGTACAAATCAATGTATGGACAAATGTACCACATACGGTACATGTATTATTTATATAACTCTAAGTAAATAGTTTTTAAAAAAACTATAGACTGCGTCGGCTGGTAGGTAAAACGTATGATAAAATCAACCGAGGGTTGACGAAAACAATTATCCGCGCCGTAAATAATTGTTTTCGTCAACCCTCGGTTGATTTTATCATATGCAATCAAATTAGTTGCAAGTAACCACCCGCACACATGCAGCCACAGCAAAATGACTTTACAGTAGTCTGCCTACGAGATTATTCGTTCTCACTGCCACAGTCAATCCGGTATCTTGAATTTTATAAACTCTTTTTTCATTTAACTGTTTCAGGCAGGAGTATATAGTGAAGTTGCAAATCAACGCAAAACTGACTCGGTGACTGATCATGATTTAATTCAAAAACAAATTCGAAAGAGCCAAAGTACTATTCCTCGTCTTTGACTTTGTTTTTGCGAAACATTTACTCGATCGGGATAAAAAGCAAGGGAATTGTGAACATTTCAAGAGAAGCAACATTTGTCAGATTTCTGTTAAAAAGCTACATATACAAAAATGATGAACTTTGTACACATTGGAGAAATTATTAACGTCATGACGTCACGCCATGACTAACATTCGCCAATTATATTGGTTTTATCGACAGAGTGTGCACTTCACAAAATGAAAGCTTTACCGTTTGTGGCACATTTAGCATTAATTTGTTTGTTCACCAAAACTGAAATATTGTCAACATCCTGCATCTGTCTTGTCACGTCCAAGGCTCAGACAAACTCGAGCTGTATGCAAATTTTCGATTGAAGCTTGAACCGAAGAAGCAGAGCAGAAATATGTCTGTTTGGCACAAAATATTTACTCGAGCAATAGTTTTTTGCTCTTGTTTTATCCATTTTGTGTGTCCGACCGGCCGAGAACAATATTACAGCATATGTAGTGATCTGGGTTACAGCAACATAGACCTAGTTGGTTCCAGCGGAGTAATTCTTGTCGGTTCTGGAGAGACTGAAAACAGTACAAGTTACAAGCCAAATCTACAATGTCACAGACTTATTCGAGCGCCCTCTGGTTGGACGTTGGCTGTGAAAGCAAAATATGAAGAGCTTGAGTATAACAGAGATTTTCTTCGAGCCTTTGATGGCGGATATGAAGCGAGTCATGTGGATGAAATTACTCCGTTTGATTTTGATTTGAGAACTGCTCATACGACAGGAAATTCGCTGCTGCTGAGTTTCACGACTGATTCATCAAATATTCAACGGAAAGGCTTTCTGCTAGAAATATGGGCAAACTATTCTTCCTCGCCAAAGTGCAGTTGCCAAGCGATCCAAAATGGTGAGACAACGTGCGACTTTAAAAAGGGGAGCGGAACCAAAGGAGAAAGGTTTAAGAGCTGTGAAATAAAGTGTGATTCTGGGACAACAATAACTAGAAATGACTTCTTTCCAAATCAAATAGAGGAAACCATACGATGTAATCTTGACAACGGACAATGGCTCAGAAGAGAAATTGCTGGCGTCCATCAGTCCACTGACTTTCTGGAGACCCCGGTCCACTGCGAGAATCACACAGTGCCGAGGAAAATACTTAGTCAGTACTCATTTATCTATACAAACAGCAGCTGCAGATTTATAAATACAAGCTTTGAGGAAAT
This sequence comes from Antipathozoanthus remengesaui, assembly GCA_025434805.1. Taxonomy (NCBI): domain Eukaryota; kingdom Metazoa; phylum Cnidaria; class Anthozoa; order Zoantharia; family Parazoanthidae; genus Antipathozoanthus; species Antipathozoanthus remengesaui. Next base: position 19,375 of record JANSTR010172819.1, on the reverse strand, counting down.
TCGTACTCAAGTGAAAAATGTCATAAATACGACGGAACTGCCTGCAAAAGGTGTTTGCTTCAGTGAGAGCAAAAAAAGTGGTTGTTTGTTGGACAGCCTTGAACTGACATGCAAAGATAATTCAACAGGAAGTGAAAATGAAACGAAAGTAACTCTCCGGATACGTGATCAGCTTCAAAAGAGTGTGAACGTGACAACTGCAGACTTCGTGGCGTTTAAGGCAGCAATTATGTTGGTGACTCCAAAGATTGTTCATTATTTCAACGTGGGAAAATTCAGCATGACCAGAGGTAATGTCACGGTCAAAGCAACGGGTCTTAAACAAGAAGACTTGCGTGGATTGTGTCCCGCTCCCCAAGTATACATTAACGTACCCACCTATCAAGGACTTTGCACTCACTGCTCTCCTGGCTACGAGTACAAGTCTGAGCCCAGTCAACACAATATATGCGTTCATAAGTGCGACAAATGTTCAAAGGGAACGCCATGTTTTGCTGCCGCTCCTCGGGGCTCGTACTCCAACTGTAACATGAAATGTCCGCTTGGTAAAGGGTATAACCAGAGTCTCGGCTTCTGTGATTGGTGTCCTTACGATACCTATCAGAATGACTCTTCCACGCCCCAGGCGTCTTGCGTTACGTGTCCGCTGCACAAGAGCAGGACGCCATACGTCGGAGCTGCCAGCGAGGCAGACTGTGTGAAGCCCTGTACCGTGGGAGAGTATGTCGTTGTCAAAAAGAATGTGCCCCCTGAATGCAAACCTTGTCCTATCGGTACATATATGGACATATCCGGTTCGCACATGGAGAGGGAGTGCAAGAAATGTCCAACAAATAAACCAATCACACAAGGCAATGGCTCGGCAAAAGCAGACGACTGTATTGATAAGTGCCCGACTGGGCAGTATTTTAACATTTCTACCAACAGATGTGAAGACTGTGCCAAGAACACATACCAAGATGAACAGGGCCAGTTCACCTGCAAAGATTGCCCACCAGGTGATGTGACCGTGGGCCCGGGGAGAAAGGGTATATGGCACTGTTTCTCGCCCTGTCCAGACGGGACGTTTGTCAACCTTGCCGTCAACCCAATCCGATGTGATTGGTGTCCTTTGGGAACTTTTCAAGATCAGAAGAGTCACGAGGAAGTCGAATGCAAATCGTGCGGTGAACACAAGACCACCAATAGCACTGGAGTCACCGACGCGACGCGGTGTTTCTGGGTGTGTGTTAAGGGACAATTCTATAATGTGACGAGTCGTCAGTGCGAGAGGTGTACATACGGGACATACCAGGATGAACGCGCCCAAGAAACATGCAAGGTTTGTCCAAATGACCGGAAAGTCACGCTTGACTTGGGATCCAAGCATTTGAGTGATTGTATTCCGTCATGTGGTGCAGGAGGATACATGGATCGCAACAACCAAGGCCGTTGTTTAGATTGTCCTGTTGGTACATACCAGGTATGGTGTATAATATGTAATGTGTTCAGTTTATGAGTCAGTTGTTGTACTAAAAATATGAGTACGCACGTACGTATGTACAGTGGCCGCGACGTCGAACACGTACACTTTTTTCTAGGAACTGCGAGACCGAAAATGAACAAAACTTATGACATATTAAGAACATAACTCAGGATGAAGTTACTCCATCTGTTTCTAAATAAGCAATATTTAAACTAGACTCAGAATCTGTCGAGCGAAACGAAAAGCGCGTTACTCGGCAAATGAATGAGGGCCACACGAATTGTGGGCGCGGGTGTAGAAGGAAAGAAAGAGACTGCAGTTTTTCCTTTAAAAAAAAGGTTTCCCCGGAAGTGTCACGAACTTCACTCACAGCTCCGCCCATCTGAAATGTGAACTCTGTAAACAACTTGGTTTTCACCGGTCTATAAAATATATTTTAGCTGCCACGCACACATAAACAATATCAAAAGAGGAACAGCAACAACAACAACAACAACAGCAACAGCAACAACAACATACTTTATTTTACTCTTTACATTAATTTACATTCAGTTACATATAACATTTCATAAAAGACAGAAGGGTACTGGCTTCCTGTAATAACTATGAGAGTTAAAATACCAGGAAGCCAGTCCATAACTTAGGAAGTTACATTATTTGGTCGGTATTACACCACACACACACGCACACACACGCACACATACTTAATCACACAGATATAAACATGAGACTGAAGTATAAGTAATAATTAGGTAGTTTATAAATGTAATGACGAAACAGCCACACTGACCGGCTGTAAATTAGTTCAAACTCATATCACCAAGAAAATCACAACTGAAGGCAAATTGAAATTTGTTGGTGACGAGAAACAAATAACGATAAATAACTTAAGCGCTTGCGGCAGGAATAATAAATTCTACTATTCTACCAGACTGTAAAACTTGCGAGTTAACTAGAGACAATAGGAAACGCCAAAGATTTTATACAACGACGGAAATAATAATTAAATCTACTTATCTAGAAAACTCACTTGTACACACCAAACTTTCCTTCGCGATGAAGTTGATTTACACATGTCCACGAAAGATAAGCGAAAATATTGTGAGTAGAGAGCAGCGCTGACACATAAGGTTTAATCGATTAAGCCGGAATGTTCGCATACTTGTAAGTAATTTCCAAAATATGCAATCATTACAGAAAATACGGTATGCGAAGGCAAAGTTCTTTGTGGAAGATTGACCGCTTTGAAACCGGTTCGAGGAACTTTTAATTTAAAACTCAACAAACATTCTGCTGAAGATTAAGCCACTTGCACTTTACTCTTTATTCTTTTATACAGGACCTCACCGCTTCTAACGTTTCAGCGTCTGGCGAGAGCAGAAATAACAATTTAAATTCAGCACTATTTCTTGGAATCTTAGGCGATGTTGCGGAAGTGGCACTGTCAACAACTTACTGTCACTGTTACGTTGGTGCTTAATCAGCTTTGGCAAATTTGATAAATTAAACTTTTTCCAGATCAAGAACCGCAAAATATCGTTTCCTTCCAGAAGAGTGGTAACCAGTTTTCCACTTTCAACTTAAAACTAAATCTGGACTGTTAATGTTATGACTGCCTGTCGTCCTGGCGCATTTCCCGACGATTAAAGAAGATTATGACAGGTGACGTCACCTCATTATCAAACCAGCCAATAGGAATTTCTAGTCACCAGCGTGCCGGTGAAACGTTTTTTAAAGAAACTACTGCAGTCTCGCCATCTTTCCTCCTACACCCGCGCCCACAATTCCTGTGGCCCGCAGTCATTCGCCGAGTAAAAAAACTCGCTTTTTGTTGCTCGATTTCATTTCGCTCGACGGATTCTGAGGAAAAGAAAGAGACTGCTCGCAGTCTAATGATATAGATTAGTCTAACCCAGACTAGAGACTTGTCATGCCAGTGACTGCTTTGAATTTTTGATAGATACGTGTTATTGTTTTCAACGAAGTCTTTCATTTATAATTGCGGACTTCAACGAAGACTAATGCTGGGATAATTATAATAATTTAATATGATATTTATATAAAGTGCTTAATAAAGGCGGTTGCGTTGTCTAAAAGCTACATCGACAAATAAGTATGAACAATGACTGAGTTTAAATACTAATGAGAACTGTGACTTATGGAAATTAAAAACACTATGAGCTGAGATGTCCAATATTGTACAAATATGCCTTAACGCGTATGGCTCTTGAAACAGACCATGGGAGGGTGCTACAGTGAACCTTCTGTGGGAGGGAGGGGCTCCAGAGGTGCGGCTGGCCGTGACACGAGCACGGTCACCGAACATCTTCCGGTGTATGCACAACAAGGAGATCCTGCTTGTCAGATCTCAGCGAGTAGTGACGTTTAGGTTTGCGGGCTTGGTAGCTCAGATGTATTGTGAAGCCTGCCATGAATCGTTTCGGTAACCAGCTGAGCTTTATCGCGGTGTTGGTGTAATGTAATCATTTTCAGACAGGCCTATAGATTTATGTGTGCGAATGTATGGCTTCCCGTGCTGATGTGTATGTGGAACTTGCGAATGTGTGTGTGTCACGGCTTGCTGTGTGTGTGCCCGATGTGCGTGTTACTCGGTGTGATTGCGTTATGATTTGGTGACAAGGGAGAACGGAAGAATCCAATAAAATAATGAATTGCTAAGGTTTTTTCTTCCTGTCTTTCAACTTGTGCATGTCGAACCTCGGTTGCCATTTTATTTGGAACACATATCTTTATTACCAATTAACAGTTATACAAATATGTTTATAGGACAGAGTTAGCAACTCTGCAGGTCCCGAATCTTGCTTGAAGTGTCCAGACCTCAAGACAACCACCACTGCGAAAGGCGCTGAGAACATCTCTAACTGCATACCGTATTGTGACGTCATGAAACGGTGCGAAAATGGAGGAACGTGCACGAACAAAGACGGCGGGTATACGTGTGCGTGCGCAAATGGTTTGGAGGGGAGTCACTGTGAACTCATAATCCAAGTGTCGAAGGCTGAAAACATCACATATAATTTAACTTTTGCTAGTTTGAAATGGAAAGAGGGGATGCACGACCCAAACTCTGACGAATTTAAAGAAACCGCCGAAGTTGTAGAAAATGCGATACGATCAGAACTGAGAAATGACCAAGCCTTTAGAGCTGTGCGCGTTCGTGGCTTTTCTAAGGGAAGCCTGGTGACCGAGTTTGATATTTGTTATATACCAGGCAATAGCAGTGGGGTTCCTGTGGTAGGACTAACCAATGCTGTGGCGGCAGGCCAAGTGGGTGTGTTGACTGTGGTCAATGATTCGTTGGTAGTTGTCAGTTACACGTGTCAGCAGCCTCTTGGACTGGAAGACGGGAGGATCAAAGATGGATGGATTACAGCTTCATCGTCACGAGACGATGAGCGGTAAGACAGCTCAAATTCTTTATATATGTCACTGTAGGAATGTGAGACAAGTGCTAGCTGTTTTGGACTGGGCAAGTTTTTCTGCGACATATTGTTGTTTGCTGCCCCTCTTGTTTTCTAGAAAGGTTATAAAATTCCAAAGAGAATTAGGTGGGCTTCAAACGTCGAAAATACTACGTGACATCGTGTCAAACATAAGCCGTGAAAAAAAGTCTAGTCTTACAAATTCAACAGCAAATAAAGAGAATGTCTAGATACAGCTTTTTCTAGATTACCTTCCATTCATCAAAAATACTTAGCATACTAAGGACTGTTCTCGGTTTCTTTGATATCTTCCTGACTTCCAACGCGCATGCGCACAGGCTGCACAGACAGAGATGTTCACGCATACACATATCTGTACTTATCAGCTATCACCTGAGGCGATGTTACACGGGAAGGTGATATTTTACGCAACACTATTTGTTGCGTTAGCTATTGAGATGGAGTGTAACATGGAGTAGTGTTATTAATTTTCACTCTTTCTCGTCGCGACAGTACCCTATGGCGTTCTTGCTATGTCGATGTTTTGCCAAACAGTATTGCTGTGAAAATCGTACGCTGTAATATCACCTACACACAACCTATCGCGAGGAGTTGCAACAGTTGATAGCCACAAGCACTATCACAGTGGTTCGTTGGTACTGTTTATAAAGATCGCTATTTGATTTGTTCCGTTTCAGTGCAAAATTTCGAATTTTGTCGCGCAGGAGTGTGAGCCTCCAGTTTTAAGAGAGATTTCAGGATTTGGATTTTAGATTTTTTGATAAACAAAATTGTACAGTTTCTGGGTTTAGAGTGTGTTAAACAAGCACTCCCGTCAGTATCTGTGCCTGGCTATGGACATCGCCGCATATCCTTCACTTATTACCTTTTGTTTCAGGAAACAGTTGTGTCAAAATATGTTAGTAAGCAATTATGAAAAATATGTGTATGAAGAAAAATGAAGAAACCTCTGTCTGTCCCACCGTGCTGCGCGCGTTCATACCCGTGTTGACTCATGAGAGCTCGGTCATGCGCGGATAACCAGAGGTAGAGTAGCCAATTTGAGCTAGGTTATACACGCATAGCCAGTGGTAGAGTAGCCAATTAGAGCTCGGTTGTGCACGGATAACCAGAGGTAGAGTAGCCAATCAGAGCTCGGTCATGCGCGGATAACCAGAGGTAGAGTAGCCAATTGAGCTCGGTTATGCACGGATAGCCAGAGGTAGAGTAGCCAATCAGAGCTCGGTTATGTACGGATAGCCAGAGGTAGAGTAGCCAATTAGAGCTCGGTTATGCACGGATAACCAGAGGTAGAGTAGCCAATTAGAGCTCGGTCATGCACGGATAACCAGAGGTAGAGTAGCCAATCAGAGTGCGCGAAAAGCGATATTGGCTGGTTTGTTATATGCTAAACACTGGCTGCTCATCGGCACTGATGAGAATAATGAAATCAGCATAATACGAAACCACTGAATCAGTAAGTCACTATTTAAAAATACCGACTTTTTTACGTTTGTGCGCACGCACGTTAACCTCGGAATAGCTAACAATTATCTCCCAAAGTAGAGGTGGCCAGGGGTGGATATTTACCGAGCCGCGGATGAGGAAAGGCAAATATAAACTTTTGGTCACCGATACGAGGGAGATATAAACACAACAAGTGTTATCTGAAGTTACAGCATCATTCATCAAATCGTGGTCTCTCTTGGTGATTTTTTTTTCTCGTATTAGTGGTGGATTTATACTGTTTTGACCAGTCAACGCGCGAAAGCTGATAGTCGCTTGTTAGGTTTATACTAATCCAGGATATAACTAATCCAGGATATAACTAATCCGTTATATAACTAATCAGATCGCACGAAAAACACTATTCACTGGTTTGGCATATGCATTAATGCTGTCATTGTAGAGTGCTCTATCCATTTATGTCGCTGTTATAATTTCATACCAATGTCTCCAAAGGCCTTGGCAAGCAAGACTTAACAACCCAGGCCATATTGGATGGTGTGATACTCCGGGGACCAAGCGGCCGTATCTTCAAATCGATTTTAAAAGCAGTGTAATCATAACCGGAGTGGCAACACAGGGGAAACTAGGCGGTAGATTCGTGAAGAACTACAAGCTGGCATTCACAAACAACCTTACATTCTGGCAAAGTTACTTAGACTCTGCTGGGCAAGAGAAGGTATGTGACTGATCGTTCCATGCACTCATGTAGGAGAACAGATCTCGCCCTTAGGCCTTATGGAGTTGAATTATGCTAATAAGAAAAACATTCAGCGTGAGATTATCAATAGTTCAGACAGTCACACGTTTGACATTTAACAGAATTAATTGAACCAGTGGCACTGTCACTGACTGTCACCACCAGTGTCACTCTTGGTCAGTGTCTGTCAACACAAGTGTTATGGTCAGTGTCTGTCAATACCAGTGTTATAGCCAGTGACTGTCAAACTAGTGTTATGGTCAGTGTCTGTCAATACCAGTGTGATGGTCAGTGTCTGTCAACACCAGTGTTATGGTCAGTGTCTGTCAATACCAGTGTTATGGTCAGTGTCTGTCAACACAAGTGTTATGGTCAGTGTCTGTCAATACCAGTGTTATGGTCAGTGTCTGTCAATACCAGTGTTATGGTCGGTGTCTGTCAAAAGCAGTGTTATGGTCAGTGTCTGTCAACACAAGTGTTATGGTCAGTGTCTGTCAACACAAGTGTTATGGTCAGTGTCTGTCAATGCCAGTGTTATGGTCAGTGTCTGTCAATACCAGTGTTATGGTCAGTGTCTGTCAAACGCAGTGTTATGGTCAGTGTCCGTCAGCACCAGTGTTATGGTCAGTGTCTGTCAAAAGCAGTGTTATGGTCAGTGTCTGTCAGCACCAGTGTTATGGTCAGTGTCTGTCAGCAAATTCCTTATTTAAATATTTTCCAGGTGTTTAGTGGAAACTTTGACCAAACAACTGTTGTAAAGCACAAACTTTTGAACCCCGTGCCAGCCCGTCTTGTGCGGTTTTTGCCCAACGAGTTTAGACTACAAATTTGTTTGCGAGTTGAAGTGTATGGCTGCACTTTACCAGAAGGTACAACTGCCACCATCCAGCCTACTTTGCCTACACTACCTGTGTCACCTACTGACGTCACTGCCACACCCACCTCGCAGGTATATCTTCCTATCTTTTCATTTTCTTCCAGGTTTATACATTTAGGTTAGCTTATTTTCGCAGTTATTTAATTTCTTGAATTCGAAAGTGGAATATCTCGGGAGACCAATTTTCGCCATTTTGATGAATTACAGTATACTAGAAGATTAATTATTTGCTTTTTTCAAAAACTTGGAATCAGGTTTTGAGCAGGTGATGATCTGCACTGAACTCTAAAATAACACTTTTCAGACAGATAAGAACGAACTGCAAGGTCACCGACTGACGTGTTATAGAAACTGTAGCAAGAGAGAAGAGCGACTCGGATGGAAATCTATTAAAATCATATCTTTTGCGCTGCAAAGTCGTTAATTCTTGAATACTTTTTAACTGAAATGTTTCTGTATGGGCCACTTATTTCAGTTCGCGTTATTTTTTGCGCTAATTTATCTTCGCTGGACTTTTATTTTGCGATGTTCTAGAAATACGAATATTCACGGAAATAAATATCAGTAAGATAATTATTTATCAAGTGAACAAAAATGACTAAAATACTCAACACAAACATTAAAAGGTAATGCGTCGGATTTTAAAGTTAGCTTTCACTGATTTTAGATTTGCCTATTACGGCAATTGTTAATATAGCGGCTCATTTCACACGCCATCTCCTAACGTAATACAGCACTACTGTGACTGCTGTGTTTCCTCTTCTGACCTCAAACTTACGGTCCCTGTAAGGTTCTTCCTGGTAGTGAGCCTGCAAGTACCAAGGTTATTCTGACCAGCGTCGCCTTTCTCCCTTCCAATCAGTAGTTTTTGTGATGAAGCACGCTGCCTCTATCAAATAACCGACGGCTCAAACAGTAGTCGCAATCCTATAGGCTAGTTTCTTGTTAGCGTTAGCATACAGCTCATTACATGTTACACTGTGATTGTTGTAACTAGTGTTTTACCAAAATTGTGTGTAGATTCGACTTCCCGGGGAAAGTAATTAACGCGTTCTGTTTGCCAGCATGTAAGTCCGCATGGGCAGGGTAATGTGCTCACCACTTCTTGTTTTTGGTCACGTGTTCATATTTGTTTTAGATTTGGATGTAAGTATTTCAAGTTATCACTTATGATCTGCTATATTTTTGTCACGTATCAGGCATTGGCAACAACCATTTTGATTACACCGGGAAAGAAGGACAAGACAGATGCTATTGTCGGCGCAGTGATAGGGGTGGTGTTGGTTCTGGGTATTATTATTTTGGTGATCTACGGTTGCCATCACAAAAAGATGGTCTGCGTTGGGCCAGATACTGCTGGCAAAGAGTCCACAGTCAAACTAAAGAGAATGTCGTTAAAGAACCAGGAAAACGACGATTTCGTGGCAGTCGTGCACGAAAACGCGAGTGCCTAAATAACTGAACAATTTGGGCCCTTTTTGTGACTTTACGAGGCCACGCGGCCAACCACGTCCAAGCATGTGCGCAAATATGTTCAGAACTTTTAGTAGCAAGATCAACTTGATGATGTTTGCAAGATATATTTTTGGTTTGTAGGCTTTGAGTTGAACAGCGATCCTATATTCTAAGGTTGCGGGTCCCCACCTGTCAGTCTTGAATATCTATGCAGCGAACGACTGGTTTGAACGCAAAATAATCGATCAAGGGGACAACATTTGCGTTTTTATACGCGATAAAATTCAGTTACAAAGTTTTGAACCCAAGTACAATTTGCAGCATTACCGAAGTAGCATCAGCAGTTTGTTGTTCCTATCCCGTTCATGTTTTTTGTATGAAGATTTTTATTATAAAATATTGTGCACAGGTATTTAATAGAACATTAATTAGAGTAAGAAATATATTAAACGATGATGAACTTCTTAGGTTTACATGTGCTTCAGTACTCTATGGACAATACTTTCAGTAGCACTAATAGTAAGAATCGATAGCATCGTGGCCCCATATGTTTCCCAGGCACGATGATGATGAATGATGATGATAACGATGATGACAAGTAAGGAGCGATAGTGTCGTGGCCCTATATGTTCCCCTAGGTACAATGAGGATGAATGATGATGATAACGATGATGACAAGTAAGAATCGATAGCATCGTGGCCCCATATGTTTCCCAGGCATGATGATGATGAATGATGACGAATGATTATGATGACGATGATGACAAGTAAGGATCGATAGTGTCGTGCAGGGTTTTCAATAAGAAATATAGTAGGTGGCAAAAGTTGAGGAGTAGGCGGATAGCAGACGATGAGTGTCATAGTGCGATCTTAGATAACCTTCAGTTTTCAACAGTTTTTCAACTAAAGTAGGCGGCGAATTCAAGTGGAGTAAACGGCGAAAATCGCCGGCTGCCGGCTCTTATTGAAAGCCCTGGTCATGGCCCTATATATGTTCCCCTAGGTACAATGAGGATGAATGATGAGATAACAAGTAAGGATCGATAGTTTGGTAGCCCTATATGTTCTGCTAGGCATGATGATGAATGATGACGAATGATTATGATGACGATGACAAGTGAAGGATCGATAGTGTCGTGGCCCTATATGTTCTTCTGGGCACGATGAGGATGAATAATGATGGTGACCATGATGACAAGTAAGAATCAAGTGAAAAGGTACTCAGGTTAGAGTTTGACTTGAGCATATATATATTTAAACTTATTTTACCCGCATAACATAAGAAAAACTAGTCAAGACGCTCTTTCAACCGTTGGATCTATAATAATTAATCCCTTATTCACGAAATGCCCGCAGTAGGAATGTGGAAATTACAAAACTGAGGAGATTTTCCTCTTAAACTTTATTCAGTGTTCCTTGTTTGAAATCTTTAAATTCAACGTTTCCGGTCATAAGAAAAAGAAAGATTTAAGAGGCTTTGTTCATGACCTCAAGGAAGCCCTCGTGACACTTCCCAATAAAACGGTATTCGAAACAGGAGAAACATAAGTTATTTAAAAATGCAAAACGCCGCGCGGCTAAACAAAAGATTTCAAGACTTTTAACTCAAATTCTATGAAACGTGTGTAGGTTTTACCGTTTATCGTACATTTGTGAAACATATATATTTATATTTAAAAAAAAAGCTGCAACAAAATGTTAAACAAATTGCAATGGATCATACTGGTATAATATTCAAAGATTAAAGAATTCGTTTTGATGCATGGGCTGAGATGTGTTATACTTGTTATAACTGATACGAAAATGTCAGGTCAGAAGAAGATACCTGTTTGGGGAGGTCAGCCCATATATGAGGCCATCTCCGTAACCCCTAGATTTGCTAGACTGCGAGCAGTCTCTTTCTTTTCCTCGGAATCCGTCGAGCGAGATGAAATCGAGGAACAAAAAGCGAGTTACTCGGCGGATGACTGCGGGCCACAAGAATTGTGGGCGCGGGTGTAAGAGGAAAGAAAGAGACTGCAACGGTTCCTTTAAAAAACTTTCACGGGCACGCTGGTGACTAGAAATCCCTATTGGCTGGTTTGACAATGGAATGACGTCACCGTCTGCTCGGGAAATGGCTGCGGGACAGCAGGCACAAGATGTCGAGTCATAACAGTCCAGATTTTATAGATTTAAGTTGAAAGTGGAAGGAGTTTTCTAAGTAAGTAGATTTATTTACTATATTGCCGTCGTTGTATAAAATCTTTGGCGTTTCCTATTTCCATTAGTTTACTCCAGATTGCTGACTTATATCTGAACTGTACGTAAGTCGTAACTCGCAAGGAATAGTAGAGTTTGTACTTTGTTATTCTACCTCAAGCGCTGAAGTTATTTATCGTTATTAGTTTCTCGATCTATTATTATTTAATAGTCAGTCACGAACAAATTTCTGAATTTGCATTCAGTTGTGATTTAGTTTGAAATAATTTACTGCCGGTCAGTGCAGCTGTTCGAATTTAGATACTATTTATGTGTGCGTGGCAGCTAAAACATATTTTTATGGACCGGAGAAAACCAAGTTGTTTACGCCAATTACAGAGCTCACATAATTTCAAGTGTGAAGTTCTTGTCAACAACTTACTCAGTTACTGTCAATGTTACGTTGGTGCTTAATCAGCTTTGACAAATTTGATAAATCAAATTTTTTCCATATCAAGAATCGCAAAATATAGTTTCCTTCGAGAAGTGTAGTAACCACTTTTCCACTTTCAACTTAAATCTATAAAATCTGGACTGTTATGACTCGACATCTTATGCCTGCCGTCCCGCAGCCATTTCCCGAGGAGACGGTTGACGTCATTCCATTATCAAACCAGCCAATAGGGATTTCTAGTCACCAGCGTGCCGGTGAAAGTTTTTTAAAGTATTTTAGATAAATCTTTGTCTATTCAAAAGACGTAATAAAAACGTTTATTGATGATGTAGCCTGGAGGAGGCAGCGTTACAAACATTCATTTGAAATGAATGATCTGTCAACAGGGCCGGCGTTAGGAAGCGGGGCATCAAGGAGGGCAGTTGCCTTCCCCAAGCAAAATAGACAAGTAAAGAAATAGAAAACCATAGTGAATTATCACCCTAAACAAGATTGCTGCCCCATTTTGGACAATTGTCGCAAATTATCTGAGCGTAAATCAGGTCTTTTTCAGTTTGTGTAAATTTTCTGATAAGCAAGTGTGGAAAAATCATCTCCGTGTGATCACACAGTGTCTCCAACCCCGAGGCGCTTGCCGCCACCCCCTCCCCTCCCCCTCCGATCGTCGAGCTTCCCGTTACCTGAGCAATCGCGCGCCTTGTTTCTAAAAGGATTGCAATAACCCTTGGGAGCATAAGGCAAGTTGAGCAATTACAATAAATATCTACTCTGGCCAAGCAGACAATTGCATATCCCTCGGATAAAGGCACCGTAAAAGCTACCAACAATTCAGTAATTTTACAAAGTGGTAATTCCTTTTGAAATATTTTTAACAGGTCATATTCTAACAAGCTTTTAAGAACTTCCCATACGAATGTTTCGAAATAATAAAGATAGCTGTCGGTAAAAAAATCTATACGTTAGGTTTAAGCCCACCGGAAACCAGGATAGTTACAGACCTAAGAATCAGCGCCGCCATATTGTTAATATCTTTCTAGAGGTGCTTTGAGTTTGAATCATTAGAACAGACAATCTTTTTCGTCAGAAAGTTTCTTGTTACTTTGTTTGACTGTTGTCTTAAATTGCAAGAGTTGCCAGCTTATACTACTGCACGTCTTCAACCCTATGCGACGTTTTACTGATATAATACCCTAATTGGTTAGATTATCAGTTTACTGACTACCCTAATTGGTTAGATTACCAAATTACTGACTACCCTAATTGGTTAGATTATCAATTTACTGACTACCCTAATTGGTTAGATTATCAATTTACTGACTACCCTAAGTGGTTAGATTATCAATTTACTGACTACCCTAATTGGTTAGATTATCAATTTGCTGACTACCCTAATTGGTTAGATTACCAATTTATTGACTACCTTAATTAGTTAAATTATCAATTTACTGACTACCTTAAATGGTTAGATTATCAGTTTATTGAGTACCGGGATGATTGTGTTAGATTATCAATTTGTTGAGTACCATGACTGGGTTAGATTATCAATTTATCAAATACCGTGATTGGTTAGATTATCAATTTATCGAGTATCTTGATTGGTTAGATTAGCAATTTATCGAGTATCGTGATTGGTTAGATTATCAATTTATTGACTACGTATCTACTTTGTGAACTTTTCAGAGTAGTAAGGAAAATAAGAGCAACTTTGATTTTTTGCCTTCACTAGCTTAGATAAATATAATTGTATTGAGCGGATTCATTAAACGTACATCAAAAACTATATTCAGGACTCAGTCCTACTGATTGCAGTTCGCCCATACCTAGGCGTCTGACGGAATCACCCTAAGGAATATATTTATTATTTTATTTTAAATAAAAGTTTCTTATCTATTATCTTAAAATGAAAAATGTTGGTAATTGTGACTATAAAGGTTAAAGACTCAACTGTCAGTTCACAGTCAATTGGAGGAAACCTGCTTGGGTTTACACTGTTTTTCGTTGGAGGTACTCGATCTTTAGATAAAATTTCCACCTTTCGGAGTTTGTTTTGTTCAATCCACTTTGTTTGTGATTTTTGAGTCGTCAGTAGCCAAGAGCGTGTTCTTCCACAAGTATTGGCTTTAGGTATTTGTTATCAAATTTATCCCAAACACGTACAATCCAAGACTTTTCCCACTGTTTCTTCTCGATTCTCTCCTCCGGTGTGCTTGAAGAAGGATCATTTATGTCAATCAAGCTTAATCTCCTGGCCCTCTTCTCTTCCTCCATTTCATCGATGCCTGTTTTGATTTTCAAAAGCGAAAGAACCGGAAGCGTTAAGCCGCCGAAAACAATTACGGACACGACAACAATTATTAAGGTTGTGGTTAACATCATCTGTCTGGGGATGGAGACTGTATTTCGTACAGCTAAAGCGAAGGCGATCGCCCCTCGTAGTCCTGAGAAAAAAAGCATATTCTGATAATTGGCTCCAATTTTACGAGTTCGACCAAAATTGAGCAAAAAGGAAAGAGGGTACACATTTAGTGCGCGCGCAACTTGAATGGCTAAAAATGCGCAACCAATAAATCCCAAATTCCATTTGTGATAGGTGAAGGTAAAAACCGACAATCCAATGTAACAGAAAATAAAGTTTTCCGATAAAAAGTTCATGAGTTCAAAAGTCTGTAGCGTGCGCATGCGTGATTCGTCCGAGAGGTTTTTGTATGTGTAATGTTGTTGTGTTATTCCGCAGAATAAAACTGCTACAATACCAGACCAGCTAGCAACTTCCGCAGCAAGGAAAGAACAGTACGACATCAGAAAGAACAGAGAAGTCTCCAGTATCGGGAAGCTGTCTATCTTTGTAAGTTTTGTGACGAGAGCGTTTGCACACGACATTGCACATCCAATAACAAATGAGCCCGTGAAGATTGTAATGAAGCTTTGAATGGCGCGGAGAAAGGAAAACAGATCAAATTCTCTCATTTCGCTGGGGTTATAGGCAAGATAGCTCTCTATGGCCCTGTACAAAACCAGTGCCACGGCGTCATTAAGTACGCTTTCCCCAAACACCAGCGCGTACATGTCAACATCCACGTGGAGATCATGAAATATCGCCAGAATGGTGACAGGGTCGGTGGCTGAAATCAGTGCGCCAAAGAGTAAACACTCGGGCCAGTCGAAATCACTTGTAACCCCGGTCCATCTGTTGTAGCCGTACATCATGGAGCCAATGGCCAGACACGAGATTGTTGTCCCGAAAAATGCGTACGTCAGGATCGCGCCTAAATTTCTGAAGAAATAGCGCTTCTGCATGCTATATCCGGCATGAAATATGATTGGAGGCAGCAAGACGTAGAAAAAAATCTCAGGGTTAAAAGATGATTTTGTTTCAATTTCATTCCCTTCGTCTGTTACAGAGGTATGCGATGGAAAATGAATCCCAGTGAGAGTGTACGAGTATTCTGTGCCGTTGATATTAACCCACACATTTTGTGGGGCATTTGTTAAGTTACCGCAGTTCTTAATCTTTACGGTCAGCGGTTTCCTGCGCTGCGTTTCGGAATATCTGATTATTGCCCCCACTATCATACCAAATATCATCGCAACACCCGTCTCGTGGAAGATTCTAAATCGACGAATTTTGAACAGCCAAATCACAAGCACGTTAAAGATTAAAAGTGTTATTAATATCAACATGCTCAGACTATCTGTCATATGTGAGTGGTCAATCTCATCTTCCTTCTTGCCTTCCAAGGTGGTTGGAGTTTCATAGCTGTGAACCACAGGCAGCCATAAAAAGCTCATTAGTAGCGCGACGATCGCAAACATATTGAAATTACGCATGTAAAAATGCTGAAATCCAGGAAGCAGATTTCCAAGAAAAGGACCTTTTCAAACTTGTCTTTGAGATTGGCAGGTTAGGAACTACTCTCTTCGTCGTATTTTCTTACTTGCCGCGGAATTCCTTGCTTGTTTTCAAGCCAATAATTAATTTGTTTGTGATGTCATTCCCTGTAAAAGTGCAAGACTGTCTTTTTCAGCTTCATTCACGTCTTTAGTGGTCCCAGCGACGGTGATTGAAGGCCAAAATATCAAATTTACGATCATACGACAAAACAGAGCGTTTCCAAACTACTTCCAATTGACTAACACCGTAGCGTTGAACTTATTTTGAGTGACCTCAGTCCGTATCTGTTTTACAAACAAATAATATCACAGTGTGGTGATCAGTAATGTGTGAGTGCTTTATGGGCCAACAGAGTAAGATACTGGGGAACCCGTGAAGGGCACCTGCCGAAATTGTCATAACGCCAAGTGCTAGGCGCCCTCTTGGCAGGTACTGCAGGCAAACAAATGATTACGTGCCGTCGCCGATGCCCGATTATTAGACGCAATAAACTATGGTAATCAATAAAATCTTTAAAAAAGTTTGTTTTGTCAATCTAATAATGAAATAACGCCATTTTAACTCGGGTGGCATCTCTCACCTATTTCTTGTCTCTTGACATGAATTCGATCGAGGTGTACAGCTACCTCTAAAGTTTCAACTGATTCCTTTCATAGCTGCTTTAGTAAGTAGTGAACAAAACAGACAGAAAGATATATGGTGGGCGAAACTCTTTTGCCGAGGTCAAGAAAATTTGGAGAACATAACAGGCCTCAGACTCGCATTTTGCGGCCGGAAATTGTATTTCTCGAACCCATTCCACAGGATGCCTGCTCGGCCTGGTCTGTCTAAAAGGTCAGTATGGCAAAGCAGATAATTCGTTGTGTTCAAAAGTTAGCAGATAAATCATTCCATGCTGGTCAAAGATAAATGTATGAAATGATCGAAGAGTTTAAAGAAGGAGCTTTGAGATATGAGGCTTCCTCTTCGAGAGAGGTGATCTTTTGATCAGCACAAAAAGGAACAGTTTCGTCAATTTCTCTCAGGTGCTGGTAACTGGTTTGTGTGTGTTTTGTCAGATGTTTTGGGACTTGGTAACAACAGCATGTTTGTTGGTACACAAGTTAACACAAAACAGCATTTATTATTTTATAGCGCGTTTCCTTCTTGTCAGTCAGTGTACATGCACATGTCCATCAAAATGAAGCCAGGAGAATACCTGAAGCGAAACTGCTGACACAACAACCTCGATTGCAGGTTCTAAGTGTGAGTGAAATAATAGACTTACTACGATAAGGAAGATGTTGAAGTGCAGTATCGTATCAGTCTGCACGTTCCATTTCCAGAAGCTTCTAATGAGGAACTTCTTCTATACTAGTCCCACGCACATAAAGCTTTAACTTTATTTTTAGGTTCAACAACTTTACTGACTCGTGATAAAACCGACTGAAAGCCGAAATCACTTTTCAATTGTTCGTGATGCGAACATTTAAAACATGCTTGTTGCATACAAGAGCTGTTTCATGGTTATAATCAATTCCATATGTAGAGGTCATGTTTTGACGCACACTTCAGATAATGATAATTTTAATAGTATGCAAACTTATTTATAGAATAATATATCCTCCACAGTGAAGTAGCAATTACATTGCAGAATAACCATTTTGTTTTTGTAATCAGTTTGTTACCTGTTCTAATCTTCTGCATGGTGTATCAGTTTAGAAATCTTCGGTGTGCAGGAGTGAATCGCAAACCAAAAGTTGGTAGGGGTGTGCGTGGGGAGAGGAGGGAGTTTATAAAATCTTACAATATAAATCTTAATCCTAGTTCATACTTGCGCATGCTCGTAAAGCATTTAACTAAAGAAGAAGGAAATACCAACGTTTGACTCTCTCCCTCCCTCTCCTTTCGCCCTGTTGCAGAGAATAAATAATCCAATAATCCTCAAGATAGAGGGGTAGGTTGTATTGGGAAATGAAAAAATGAGAGACCGCCGTAAACAGGGAAACCAAATGTGCTACGAAAGGCAGCATTTCATCATTACCTGATCATTCTTATCATGTGGATCAGGCTCAACACATGTTTTCTGTGGTTGAGCTTTAATTAGTAAGTTGTTCGTTCCCTGTTCCGGCTTTGTGTATAGTGCATATGACAAAAATACAAGTTGTTTTTTATTTTCCAAAACTGAGACAAACGCACATCCAAGAACTGTGCAGCGAGTAAACTTGCCTCTTTATATAGATTTTATCAGACAGCTTGGTGTGGTTTGGTTGATGTTTTGACGACTCGTGTAGTATTTCAAATTCAAACTACGAGTAGAACTATCTAATATAAGATTGATTTACCTTTTTCAATTTCATAAACCGCCCAAAAAGCTTACGTGATGTTCAACAGGAGTTTGCTATGCAAAATAACCGCTATAATAATACAGATATCGCAGGATATTAGTATTCATTTGAGTGAGGGATTTTGTTTCTCCAAAACCTGAAGCCGTATATATCAGGTCACTTGAAGGTTAGATGCGGGAAACGTTGTAGCACCGCGCATGTTGTGAAAGTGATTGATCCCTCTCAAATAAAATCCGGCCTCTCATCATTTTGAGATCCGTTTCCGTACGTATTCCTCTTTACCCAAAGATCAAAACATACCCTGCGAGCTGAGGCCTTTCATATATTCTTTCTCCTCGTTTCTTCGTGGGGATATGAAAGCTCTCTGCTCCCAGGGTAAGCAAAACATCATTTTTTAAGGAATTCTGTTGAAATAAAATTTGAGAAGTCACGTACATATTCTTCATAGAAGCAGCGAATTTTACTTGGCGAAATTGAACGAGGACATCTTCAAGATGAAGCACGCAATCGTTATTCTCATCAATTTTCTATTCCTACACATGCACAGTCGATTCTAGATCGCCGCCTGTCGAGGTACACTGTAACTATCCCTTTCTATTATATTACAGTTTGCCCAAAGTTCAACTGGTATGACCTGAGTGTATATTATTGAGCTTGCTATCCACTTATGATATAATAAAATCAAGCTAGAGTTGACAACACAATTTTCGTCGCCAAAAGGTGGGACGGAAGCCGACGTTTGGAGCTTTATCCCTTCGTCAGAACGTTTGTTGCCCCGACGAAAGGCTAAACTGAAGCTCAAAGCCGTCAGCTTTTCCCACTGTATAGTGCGGAAATCGTTCGTCAGCCCTGCATGCTTGGCTGGTATTTAATTTACGTTTTACCACAGGCAGCCCAAGCTGGGAGTTAGTATTGACTAGAGTCCGGCGATAGCGATTTTATAAGAGTTAAGACTTTGTATGGAAAAAATATCGTGTTCGTAAAATCGTTGTAAATTTATGCAAATAGCACAAATAAAGTTTCCTTACCTCAGTTGTTGCTTTCCTGTGTCTTTCTTATACATTCTGTGGCGATT
>JANSTR010172708.1:0-16648 GCA_025434805.1 Antipathozoanthus remengesaui | reverse complement strand
CTTTCAGGTTTTAACATTCTTGAATGACAAATCATTGTTACCCGCTGTCATTTCCGGATCTATTGAAGCGTGATTACTGCCAGGCACGTAGCCTTGACACTGCCCCTTTAAGGTTACCTGTATTTCGTCGTAAATATACCACATCTATATGTACAAGAATTACATAATTCAGCCTTTTGTGAAACAAGTTTTTGTTGGAGAGCCAGAAATGTGAGTGGTTATTGAAAAATGTCATTGATTCAGTACATTGTAAATCAACCAATTTTTAAAAGGTTTTAAAGTTTTAAGTGTGGTATTAATAGTTGATTGGCTTTTTAAATATTTTTTAAAAATTAGATATAAATATGTGTACTACAGTTTTGAAAGGTAAAATTGTACATGTATGACAGACCAGTTGTTTAATACAGTATCTACATACAATATTATTGTAAGGTCTTTTTACAGTATTGTGTGTCAGAGGAGCTGCACTTTTTATTTTTTTAGTTTAAGTGTACTGTGTGAATTATATTCCGACAGTATGGTGCCACAAGAGTTAAGAGGCTCCCAGTCAGTGGCGCTTTTCACTCCCCCATAATGGAACAAGCCCAGCCAGCCCTCAAAGATGCACTGGACAAGGTGAAAGTTCGATCACCACAAATCCCAGTGTATTCTAATGTCACAGCTCAGCCTTACGTCACTCCTATTGAAATCAGAAGGTTTGTTCATGTAGTAAAATATAGTATCACACTGTCAGTTATCCATAATTTTGAGTAGAGCAGAAAAGGTTAGCCAATATACATGTGATATTTTCTTGAAGGCAGGATAGGAGCAAGCTACAGTAGTTTGTAACCAAGAACATATTCCAAGGGGAAGTCTTCTTTTTCCATATATCTGCTGTTAGTATCATTATTTTGAGAATTCACATGAAATTGAGAGAAAACACAAATTATACCTTGGTTGTCACACATAAAGAAAAACCATCATGCAACTTGTATCGCTAAACTCTCACATGACCTCTATGTTTGTGACTGTTGAATAAAAGTCTCATACAACTTGCATCAGCCCTGTCATACAACTCTTGTGCATTGGTGATAGTTGAATGAAACTCTCAAATACAACTTGCATCACCCTTGGAACTGTCACACAACTTTGATGCTCTTGCATGACCCAGTTGGAATCATACATAACACTTTTGCCACCGTATACCATATTAAAACCGAGATGGTCCAATGGTTGTGAGTTCAAACCATGACCAGACGACTGTGTTGTGTTCTTGATCAAGAAAATTTACTCAACTTGCTCCAGTCAACTCAGCTGCCTAAATGAATTATACCAGCTTATGCTAGGAGCTAGTTTGTGACAGAATCTTAGTGTCCCTGGAGTCATTAGCCTCTAATGCAGCTGCCATATTTCCCTTGCTGCTGGTTCCCACTCAGAAAATGTGGGAGGGAACCCACAGTGAAGGAAATAAGGTGGCTGCATTGGAGGCTAAAGAGTTATGTACCCTCATCTGCTTCACTCTATGGAAACTGGGGATAACTACTGTAGCAGCCCTATGAGCCACTTGGCTCAGAAATGGATCTAGTTTTATGAAAACTTGACCCTTCTCCTGCTGAATTTTTAGACTTAAATGTGATGAACTTCATGGAAATTCTGAATTTGTTGAAACACTTACATGTAGTATTTCTCTAAGACAAGCAAAATGAATGGTCACTTTAATTTATAAATAGAGTTTCAACAAGTGGTTCAAAAGTTGAGATATTATTGGATTACGTGAAATTGGGTTTAGCATTAAGAAGATATTTTCCACCCAGGTTGCTTGTGCAGCAGTTAGTGGAACCAGTGAGGTGGAACCAAACTATACTCAACATGTTTGCTGATAAAGATACTGTGGCTACATACGAAGTGGGTCCTCAGCGGCAACTCAAGTCCATGATGTTCCAGATCAACAGGAGAATCCTCAAGAACTTCACCAATGTTGAAGCATGACCAAGTTCATGATCACAGGATTTGAAGATGAGCAATATTAGCTGGTGCTTTCATTCTTGCATGGATTAAAAGGACAGTTTGAAGCATTTTCTATTAATTTATAATATACCTTTAGGCAGTTTTAACCAAGTTTTCTACCAGGTTTTAGGACTCAAAGTTACTGAACGTAATGAAAATCCTGAACAGCTGAACTGGTTGAAATGCTTAGCATTTCCTGGTACTAACTTTCAAGATAAGCAAAATGAATGGTCACTTTATAGGGTTTCAACGAAGGGTTCAAAAGTTGTGATATCTTTGGTTTATGTAAAATTGAGGTTTGGCATGATAAGGGTTAAACCAACGTCTTGACCGGAAAAAGTCTTGCATAGGTTTGTTATCAGTACTGGACAATCATAAGCCATTTAAAACCCATTTCAAACCTGATTTAAAATAAGTCTAAAGAGCTTTCTGTTATGAGCATGCCCCATACCTTTAAAAGCTGTTCAACTCCATAAACCTAGATCTGCACAATTCTTGCCCAAGCTTTACATATTTATTGGTTACCTTGCATGTCATCAATGGCAAAGCATTGCAAAAATGAATGATAATGTATTAAAAGTTTCTCACTTATCCACGGGTCATTGATATTTTGTTGTGTCAAAAGAGCTCTTTTGCTATATTGGATTTGATCAAGATGCATTATTGTGAGTTATAATTTGAAAGAGGGAAAATCATTAACTTACTTTTCAAGTTGACATATTAGAACAAAAATGCAACCAAGTGCATAAACAGTTTAAAACTGACAGACTAATCACGATTAAAATCTTTATTTACAATCTTGCCAGGAGATAAGGAGCTTAAAAAATCCAGCCTTTCCCTTGGAAACCCTTTCTTCCCAAGTGTTAACCTCTGGAAGATCTAAATAATGGAAGGTTTCATGGCTAAAGTTCAAGCTTGACAGACTAGGAGCATATCGATGTATGTGAAAATAATCCAAAACAGTATCCTATTAATTAAATCAGCAAACAGACATTCCAATATAGAACAGTGAATCTGAAAAACTCAAACAACTCCTTTTAAAACTGTCAGTTTATAAATAAATATAATACATCCAATGGCCAACTCTCTTGGATTTCACTAATTGTAGTTGCAAATTAAATGTAATTACATTACCGAGTGTATTTTTTTCCAAACTGGTAGTAAATTAAGTTTCAAAACAAAACACTTACTATAGACTGTGTCAGTGGGAGAGTAAGACATATAATAAAATCAACCAAGGGTTGGCAAAACCATTTTCTGCACTGTAAGGTTGGAAAAAAAGCTGACATTTTGAGCGTTAGCCCTTCATTGGACAAGTGACATTATCGTTCACTTTTGTAATGCTTTGTAGCCCTTTGTCAGATGCTTGAATGAAAGGCTAAGACTTGAAACGTCAGCTTTTTCCAACTTTAATACATTGCAGAAAATGGCTTGTCTACTTTGGTCGATTTAATTTATTAATATATATTTTTCAGTTGTCTTTCCCTGAAGAGCCCCTCTGGAGAGACGACAAATGAATATAGAATGTATATTTTAATGTATATAGATATATACATATAGCCAAAGATCACAGTTTATTCTATATTGGCCAATAGCAGGTGTTTTCACTAATCTCTAAAACTCTGGATTGGTTGACAAGTTTAGGTTTGTCAAAATTTTAGTCATTTTAAACCCAAATGGTGTTCATTACTGTGTTTCGCTCAAGGCCAATACATGGGTAAATTGTACCTTTCTTCCCTACTAGTTGTACCTCCTTTCCCCAGCTGTAAAACAACTGGTCTCCAGAACTTTAGTTTGGGATACAAAACAATACTACTGTTGTACCTCCTTTCCCAGTTGATGAACCTTCCATACTAAACCCTAAGAAAAACACTGTATTACTGTAACTGGAAGATAATTGTTATATTAATAGAAACTGACTACAACAATACTCCTTACTTTATAAGAGTGCATTAAACAGGAACTTCCAGTATAAAAGGGACTGGCCTGGCCATTTTTTGGTTCATTCGCTAATGCGCCACCATTGAGTGAGCAACTTGGTCAACACTGTGTGACATGCAATCGATGTTATAGTGCACAGTTTTAAAATTAATAACATGGATGATAAATCTAAAAGTAAGCACATTTCTAAGACCAACAAATATAATTTGTACCAAAAGTATTTGTAGCTTCCCTCTGTTCGCTTTTAGGGGTGGTGAATGGTAACATTTGAGACTCGCCGAGATGCAAGATCCTTGATTGAAAATTCGAGACTGAGACTTTAGCTGTTTCAGCAAAACGAGACTCGGAGATGGGGAAAAAACAGGAAAAAAAGAGATTTTGAGACTGGACCAATATTGTGCGAGACTCACCATTTTCAAGAACCCATTCACCAGCCCTACTTTTCTCGCGATTATTTGGTCTCTGTCTTCATCATGTAGTCTTAGTAGTGAAGAGTTCTGTAACACACGTCTGTTTTGGTTACCAGCACTGTTCAGTGCATTTTGATTTCCAAATTGCATTTCCAGGAGGAGCTATCCTTCTTATACTGGAACTTCCTGTTTAATTTTTTAAACCTAAAACACAACTTAATAATATTTATTATAGATCCTATTCATAAATGGTGGCTATTTTAATAATTATTCTTTTGTCTGTATTTAAATGTATATGTTATCAATGTATATGTTATCCCCTCGGGGCTTTTCAGCACTTGCAGCTCACGAGATCGAACTGAAAGCATACACAGGCACTACTAGCAGCCGTTATTTACTGTCCATGCTTGGCCTCAGAGCACAGTCTACAACCAGATGAAAATTGGCTGTACGTAGGTGACAGAGCACAACACCGGGATTACCCTACTCTTTTCGAGAAGTGTGTGGGATCTTTTAAGCCCCCCAATAGAACGTCGAGAGACTAGACCAACGGCTTAATGCCCTTATCTGTGGATGGTGTGGCGAAAGAAGGTCCTGAAATAATTCAACCCTCGGCAAGGCCGGTGATTGAGCTTGGGACCTTGGATTGGCAGTCACAGATCTAACCGATTTAGCCCAACTGGCCTCGTTCTTAAGTCAATAAAATCAAAAGAATATTCAAACTTTTATCAATTTATCAATATTATTATTAGGGTTTTTAAACATGCTTTTGTAAAGCGCTATGAACGCTAGGAATAGTGCTATAGAAATCCATTATTATTATTATTTTTATTAATATATTGACCTGAACAAGGCTTAGTAAGTTGTGCTAATTTAAATAGAAACAAAAGAATATTAAAATAGCCACCATTTATGAGGAGGGTCTATTATGAAGTGGGTTGAAATGGAGTTAGTTGGTTACCAACAATTAACCCCAAAAAAGTCAGTAGAAAATTTTAAAACCATTAGAATAATTATGAGCTCACAATTTTCCATTGGCTGATAGTTCATGAGGCTGCAGTCTGAATCAATTAATATGAAACTGCTGATAAAAATGGAGAGTGAATAATATTTTAAAATTATTATAATTGTTTTAGAAGTCTTTAGGCAAGGTCGATGAATAAGTTAAAAACTGAAACACATTTCTGCAGGTTCTATTTAAGAATGTTAAGAATTTAAACATTAAACAATGTTTACTGTGATCTAACGAGTTCTGGATAATTGTGGGAAGTTTGGAGCACACGATTGAGTGGCAGGAGGTGAAGCAAACCCTAAATACCTGGTCAATTTTTTTTCTGGCTACGGCACAAAAAGAGATGTCAGATGAACTAACAATTGAAGTTATGTAAATATACCCCAAATGTTAGTTTTTCATAAAGTTTGACGACCCAGAGCAAAATTTCAGACCACATGGAAATTTATACGTTCAGTTTCTTTTAATATTAAATATACCTGTCCTTATTTTATGTTATTGGTACCGTACACGATTTGTAAAATTTTCTTTACTTTTCCCCCGGTGTGCTGAATTAAAAATTAATTTTCCTGACCACATGCAAAATTCAGCAACTTTTTCCTTGAAAAATCGTTTTCCCAGACTTTTCAGACCATATTATGGTCAACTCACAAAAACCACATAAGTATTCTTCCAAATTTTAATGCAACAAGAATTCCTTGTATAGAACATAGAAAATTTGAATTTCATTTTAGCTGTTGTTTTGAGGCTCACAATTGTTACAAATATGCCACATGATATACTGCTAAATTCTCCCAAAGTGTCTATAGCTTAATTGTAAATAGGTTGGGAGAAATTTATCTAAGATAGTTTGCTGCGTACAGTATGATCAATTACTTTGTTCTCATAACCAAACAATATTCTGAACAGTGTAAGGAGAAGATGCATGATGATAAACTGGCTTGGACTTTAATTTGATTACATTTCATTTTGAAAACTTCCGCATAAGTTGATGTCTTCTCAGTGAGAAAATGTGGGAAAAGCAAAATGCTGCAGGACAATACAAGGCTGCCTAGTTTCTGTATGCAACGTCACTCACCTTACAGGGGCGTAGCCAGCCTTTCCAAGAGGGGGGATTCCAAACATACTATATACTAATAATACTTTTGCTACTGCTCCTTGTTTACTAGCTTTATTACATTTGGGGGGACTGAAGAGGGGGGATTCTGGAATGCCTGTAATCACCTCTGGCTACGCCACTACCATAGTGAATTGTCTAGAACATAACTACCTCTAATGTATCATGATTTTGAAGAAATGTCATGTCTGCTTGGCATAACCTTGCATTAACAGTACGTCAGTAGCAGAAATCTCATTCAACACAAGATCCAATAATAGTGTCTTTCACTATATAGTATGCAGGCCATACACCACTAGGAATCAGACACGGCTTTGTATCAATTGCTCACAATATTTATCAATTTAATGAAATGCTATATCTCCAGACTCCATTTTCAGACATTCATTTCTTCCAGAACTTGAACCACTGCCCTTGGGCTACAACTAATTGGTACAAGGTATCTGTGAACATGTAAACAAACAGAAGAACTTCCAGAGTTTGTGTTGCATGCATATTGCAGAATAAGAATTGCTCCGTGGTCAGAAACATATCAGACATGACACAAGCAACTTACACACAGATCGCATGAGAAAATGCTCCATTTACAAGACCCAGACAGCAAATATTGTCAAAGAGTCTCAAGCACTACTTGTCATTGTCCTTTCAGAAGTGTAGCTAATACGTCATTGATATTTATAGAATATTTATGGAACTAAAACTCGTTTGTTTACAAGATTTGTTAATTGTAGACTGGAGATATTCTAAGCATGTGGTGCATTTGCTGTAAGAGTTGTTTTGCCTTGACCTTTTGACCTCGGGCAGAATCCTGCTTATTAACGTTCTATCAAGTTGTATCATCAGACCTGCTTATTTCCGGAACTGAAAGAAAGTTCTGGAAAACTGAACACAACTAGCAGTAAATTAAGATCTGCAGACACACAAAGAACTTTTAACAACACAAGTTTTTAATACTCAAGATTTCTTGCATTACTTTAACTCTGGCTTTTGCAGCATTCAAATTGCAGACAAGTCTAGACTACGAGGTCTGATATGTGGGTCTTGTTTGGAGTAAGAAGGGCACAGAATGGGCAAAGCAATAGACCATTTCCGAATTATGCTCCTTGAAGTCAAGGCCAAGTGCTCAAAAATACAGCAAATGTATGAAATGTGAGCACCTAGCCTCAACTTGAAGGTTTTGTTTGTGAGCAGTGGAGCGTAATTCAGAAATGGTCTATTGACACAGTTTCTGGTGCTTGTTAACAACAGGTAAAGTGGAGAAACTAAATGAATGTGTTGATTGTTTTAAACCACTCAGAATACCTTAAGTATTTGTCCCAATAAACTATTCTCAGGTGGAAAGGTCATGTTGGTTTTAAATAGCAATTTTAGTGAACTCACAAATATAAGCCGACCTAGTTATTTTATAAATAGAAACGGTGAATGCATTTCTTCACATGAACAAATAATTTTTGAAATCTTTTATCAAGTCTTACAGATGATAACACAATCTTTCATATAAATTATTTTAGAAAAATTAATATGGCCAATTCAAAAATTTTTTAACTACTATTCTAATCTTTGTTTAATTAATATTAATGGCACTTGTAAAATGTTCCAGGTAGCGCAAAACAAAATGTCTTCAACATGTTTTCTCTTTGACTTTTCCATTTGCTTATGAAAAAGGTAAACTCCAATGGCACAACACTCCTGGAATACTAGCTGTTTTGAAATCTTGCTCTGATACTGGTAATACCAGATATTATAACAATCATACTTAGTGGTTGGCACAGCTGTGTTGGTTTTCCTTTTGATACTTCACCAAATTTGTTATGGCTAAGTTGAAGGTCACACGAGATATTTGTTGAAGTTTTAACAAACAAGCTTGTATATGCATTGTCCAATAACAGGTGCTCTCAAAGAGGAAAATTACCATCTACTCTGACGGCTTTATACATCAGCACTATCTCTTTTGCTGCTGTAGCACATAATTATAATAAATAATTGTACCTAAATTGTACACACATAAAATGACTGTTACTTTTTGTTCTCTGTGTGTACACATGAGAATAAAACAATCATCAGCTAACATTATCTGATATTAATACCAACAAAGACACTGACCAGTTTTTTTTAAAATACAACTCCATTTTATTGGAAAATTATCAATCTTGGTTTCAATATATTAGACACTGCTTAAAACTTAATCCTTTTAATAATTTACGCATAATACAACAGGTAAGTCCTATTCAAAACTGGTTTCAAAAGATGTGAGAGCACAGATAGTTACCTAGCACTTTTGAAGAAAGGCTAAGAATTTCAAAGCAAGAGAAGAGCAAAGTCCAAGGAAAAAAGAAGTGATATTATGACAGCTTCAATAGGAAATAATCTGTTTGCATGTATGTTGTAGTAAATTTGCATTTGATTCTCCATTTAACATCTTCCACATATTCATTAACTACAATATAACATACTAGATTCCCAACAACAATAACACAGAAATGTGAATGTACTTCAGTTTTAGAAGACAAAACACTGAAGGATCAACTAACATGCAAGCATAACATGGTTGTGACCTGAATATAAACCACAATGGTGTGAGTGAACAACATACAGATAGAATATTTTCTAGACAGTCTTGAACCAAAATTGACTTGTTGAAAATTGCTTGTTAATAACAAAATAGAGAGAAAACGAGTTGTTATTGTTGTAGGGAAGCCTTCAATTTGAACAAGCCTAAGGAGACAACTAGAATTTAGAGCAATCAGTAGATAATTATTTCTATCACATCAATGCACACGAGTGTGTGCATGATTCAATTATGAACAAGAAAACAAAACTACACTTATTCAAATTTCAATGCTTAGAAAACTTTAAAGTTAAAAATTTCTGCTTTGCAGTTACTTGCATTGTATGCACTGAAGACGAGATCTGTGAGTTCTCAATGTCTTCAACATACTATTATTATTTAATTCCTACTTATTCAAGTGATATCACCAACAGCATGGAATCATAAACCGTGGCATTTCTGCAGAACTGGCCCCTCATCCATATCATATGCCGCTCTTGATTGCAAATCAAGCTTAAAAATTCACTCAGTCATTGAGTAATCACAGTACATGATTACCTTTTAGCCAAACGATGTTGACCACTATTTTCTGCAATTAAATCACGCAAGTTAACCACAAAACTACGCTAATAGGTGAAGAAAAAAATACAAGTTACTATAAATGGGTCTTGATTCTCTACTGGTGCAAAAATTAATAGTTTTAGACCGCATTGACGAAACTATGGAATTTGCTCTTGCATCAAGAGTTTTTGTTCCAGTAGAAAAGCTACAACCTAACTAACCTTAAAAAGAAATTATTACTATATATTATTCAACTGTCGTTGTTTTTTCTGTCTTTGCTGCTTTCAAGTTTGAAAGGAACTTGCAGCACAATGACTGAATGGTCAAACGCCTTTGAAATTGAAAGCGAAGTGCGTTAACTAACATAATTATTGTTCGCTTCTGGATTACTTTGTTTTGAAATAACAAAGGTAAACTGTTCAAAAATACACACGAGCATCCAACAACAGCTTTTTCGAGTTGAAGATAAAAAATTTACCCTTCCAAGGGCAAGGATACATGAAAATCAGCTAATTTGAAGCAATCCTACAATTAGTTGAAAACACTGCCAAATTCGTATTCCATTTTGCAAAGGCGGCAAACAACGTTATCGGCTAATAGCTTATGAAAGATGAATTATATTAGAGTTAGAAAATAAAGCTGTGGAGATTTGAGCAGCTGAACGTAAAGAACAAGATACTGCTATTTCTACGTTACTTAACGACTGGATCTAAAGTCAAACAAAGTACTCATTTGAAAGAATACATATATCTTTCAGAAAATCAAACACTGCTAAGTTTGATGATTACGTTAAGATAAGATTTCGAAAACAAACAATACTATGGTAAAAAAGAATTCTACAATTCTCTAAGGTCCACTCAAAATTTGAGTATTCATAACTTGGCACCTTTTTCTCGACAAATATTCAAGCGGCGCTTTTGAGCTATTTTGGATCAAGAAGGCCTTTATAAAAAAATTCAATTAAATAACCTCTCGCTTTGGCCAAGTTTTCTCGGCCTTTCTGCAAAGAGAAGCGAATTCCTTTCTCTTCTTTTTGCAACAAATTTAAATAATCACATTGAAATAAGTATCGCAGATTAAATAAATTACACATTCGTCATAGTCAATTCTTAAACATTTTATGAAACTCAATCGAATTTCTAATGAATCGTGGAGATGATGAATTTGTTGTGCAGATCGACATTCGATGCAACATGAAGGAAATCTAAGTTTCTCTAACGTAGCATTTCCCTTTTTGACAAGCACTAGAATAAAATCTACATTGCTGAAAACTACGGCCTTGGGGCCATCAAATTGATACAATTCCTCGTTGTTGAAGCGTGCAAAACGTTGCACAACCAAATATTTGAAAGCCACGTCAAGCAGAGTTTTATGACTTTGCAGTTACAGAACGCCGTTCCTGCTTTAATTGAAATGAATAAGCTCATTTTGGGCAAAAATCTAGAATAACTACAAAACAGGTGATAAGAAAAATAAGCAAGCATGTGCCAAACTGGCACACGCTTTTGCAACTAAATTCTAAAATAGGATTATTCCTAGTACCACTTCAGTTTTATATCACGGGAAATTGTGCTTTTCAAGTAAACTTTAAACAAGAAAATCGTATTGAATCAAGCAAGAAGTGAATCTGCAGCTGGGCGCGGGATTTGAAATGTAACTAAAACTGAAACTAACTGCTAACTATCAAAATACTTGAATTCTGTTATTGCCAAAATCGACAGCTACAATCAGACCTTCTGGCGTGATGCATATTCCCGAAGGTCTGTCCAGTTGTCCCGGGCCTGCTCCATGGATGCCAAACTTGCAGAGAAAGTTACCATTTGGTTGAAAGATCTGAATGCGATGGTTTCGAGAGTCGGCCACAATGATATTCCCCTCTTGATCAATTGCTACTCCTTGCGGGCGAAGAAATTGGGTATTTCCGCTTCCCTCGGTGCCGAGAAATCGTGCATACTGAAAATCAGAGCTGATCACAAGCAAACGGTGGTTGTTGAAGTCAGTTACAACCATATGGCCTTCGTGATTAAATGCAACGCCCCTGGGAGAGTCGAAATGCTTCCAGAGTGCACCCTCGAAACCGTACTTGTTGATGAATTGGCCATCGTGGGTGAATAGTTGCACTCTGTGGTTACGGGTGTCCGAAACAAGAATTTTTCCCTCGCCATTAACTGCCACGTCCCATGGATAGCTGAACTGACCATTTTTGCTGCCTTTTTCGCCAAATTTGAGGATGAACGAGCCATCCGGCTTGAAGATCTGTACACGGTGGTTATCTTTGTCAGCCACAATAACACGTCCTTCACCGTCACA
The DNA here is from genome assembly GCA_025434805.1 of Antipathozoanthus remengesaui. NCBI lineage: Eukaryota > Metazoa > Cnidaria > Anthozoa > Zoantharia > Parazoanthidae > Antipathozoanthus > Antipathozoanthus remengesaui. The sequence goes on along the minus strand of JANSTR010172708.1, from coordinate 4,763 downwards.
AGTTACCCCGGCCGGCCGGTCAAACTGACCGTTCCGTGAACCGGCAGATCCGAACTTGTGAAGGAAATTCCCGTAACTGTCAAAGACTTGGATGCGGTTGTTACTGCGATCAGCTACGATAATGTTGCCGTCTTTATCACAACTAACTCCCCATGGCCTACAAAGCTGGCCATCGGCTTCACCCTCGGAGCCGAAAGACCGATAGGCTGGCCCAATGCCAGCATAGTTCCGCCCTTTCTTGACAACGACTCGAAAGGGGGAGTCCTGAATATGTTGTCCTCGTAGTGTCACTGAAACTATATGTTCTCCCTCAAGTTGAGGCCTGTAAGATACAGTATAAGTCCCATTCTGGCGATCTGAAACGTCACCACGAGTATAAATCCCATCGGGTCCCAGAATCACAATTCGCAAGGGGTCTCCACCGACGCAACGATTTTCACCCTGGTGGTCTTTTGTTTGAACAACAAACATCGCAATCTTGCCGCGAATTCCCCGCCGCAACCCTTCCCCGGTGGCTACTGAATAAGGAGAAAATGCACTGCTACTAATAATCCCTAAAGAACTGATTGCAGTTTGTAAAGCTAGATCGGGAGGTGTGAATAAAATGGCGTCGTCCTCGTGTAACTGCAGCATCCCACGCTTCGATCTCAAATCGTTCAGAGTTTCAGTCATTCGGTTTTTAACTGACATTAATTCTGGTTCCAATCCCTGCTCCAAAGTTCTGTCTGAGCTCTCCTTTAAAGTAACTACCTTAGTCAACAAAGTCTTAAGCTCCTCTATTTGTAAACGTAATGTTTTACCTTTGACTTGACGGATCTTCTCAACCCTTCGCAGCAACTCTCGCTCTCTCTCCTGCAACGCTTTCATGTGTCTCTGAATCGTAGTTCGCACTTCATTGCTAACAACCTGAGCTCTATATTCCACTTGGTCAGACATTAACTGGGCAGAATTAATGGCTTCTTCGATTTTCCCAGCTTCCACTTGCGCATCGGAGGTGAGTTTAACAACTGCACTTTTGGTGTTTTCGACCGCATCTTTCAAATAAACGAAGTTGTGGCCTCGGTGTTCATTGAATGTGCATTCGCGGCAAACGGGCTGGTAGCATGTTTCACAGTAGAGCCTCAGAAATTCATTTTCGTGTCTTTCGCACCGATCCAGATCATCAGTTGGAATTTTTTCCGCTGAAAGTGAGCTTGTAGTAAGTGCAGGAGATGAAATGGTCGATGTATTAGAGCTAACTGGACTAGTTGAGATGATTGACAACGGCGATTGAGAGATTATTCCTTGTTCTCCCCTCATAAAAGCGGCTTCTTCCATAAACGATACGATCCTATGGTCCTTCGTAAGACGAACACGTTGATGGGCACGTACACAACTATCGCACAGAAATTCGTTACAGTCTCTACAATGAGAAGTCACCATTGAACCTTCGCGGCAGCTACTGCATTCTCTTATCATTGTCATTGCGCGAATCAAACTACTGCTTTGACCAAAGTTTCCGGCAACTGGCACAAGTACATCAAAGATGCTATTGGCACTCGGAATGTTCGAAGGCAACCCTTCGACTCCATCTTCCGATAACGGCACAGCCATTCGACAAGTTGGACAACTTAACCGTCCTTTCACGACAGCTTCCGTTAAACAGCTCGTACAGAAAGTGTGTAAACATGGCAAAACTCTAACGTTCTCATAGTCACTATGACACAACGGACAAGAATTATGTCTTCTCGGCTGAACCAAGCTCTCTGCCATAACGTCGCCCACCAAACGCATTGAATCTGATTTACGATGGCGAAAACCGGGAATTTACAACAAGGTCAATGATCACAAACTGGTGGAATCCATGGATCTAACAGCACATGTGCGAAATTTGCAATCTCTGCCGTCATGTTCTCTCGGTTGTCTCTTTGAACTTGTCACAGTTTGTTCATGTGGCGTGAACAGCCAATCAGAAGTCTTGTTAGATCCCATAGGTGGGGTTGAATATTCACTCACGTGGGTCGTTTATTTTGAAACTTGATTTGCTGTCAATCAGAGCAAGAATTAATCTGTCTATTGACCAATGAACGGCCCTGTGGACGCAGTTTACAGGTTGTAAATTACCGGATCCGATTGTTGCTACACAGAGCAACTACATGTTCATCAGATCTTTATCGCATTTTGAATCTTTTACCTCTTGCAGTTTGAACAGTCAGGTTACTTGCTCATCTAGTTTGTAAATAATTTTACACTATATAGTTTTTTTTATCTGGAACAAGAGCAAGATAACAACGAAAACCTCATTTACTTGCGCCAATGTTTTGTAACTGTCAAGTGTTAAAGAACATGACACAAATAGAATGGCTAATTGAATAGATGCAAGGCTGTTGGTGCGCGAAGAATATCACAGACGGCGCACTAGTTTATTCCCGTAATATTTGTTCGGATAAAGTCAAAACATAGAATTTTAGGAACAAGTTTGGCCAAACTCCAGGTTGTGCTAAAGATTTTCGCCAGATAACAGCCCTTCCAATTTGCTTCATGTTTCTTGTAAGTGTCAATAAATGCATTTTTATGCGAGTTGCATAATATCAAAGCAACCCTTTTTGTCAATTTCACACCTTGAAATGTCTCCCTAAATTCCGAATTCGTTTAGAATTTACATGAGTGTGTGTCAGCTTTTGAACAGTTCAAAATGCCTGTAGAGATCAAATCTGCCGCTTCCAAGTTGTTTATGGAACACATTTTGGCTAAGGTAATGGTAAACTATCGACTTTCACTGCTTATACTAATGTTTTCATCTTTAGTTAAAGACCACGCTGGCTCAACGTGCAGCACTTAAATGTTCTGTTTAATTTTACTTTCAATTACGATTTGTTAGAACCTGGAAAGCGGCCAATAAGATTCGTTTAAGAACAATAGGCCTAATAGTATTGTTCTCAGCGTGTTGTTATGTGATGTATTTTGCAGAATGGTCAATGTCATCCTATAGTCACGGCGTTGTTTTTCGCAATCATTTGACCAGAATGACCTTTTTAAAATAGCATCTCACACGATGCGCTTGTCGAATCGTCAACATATAATGTTCCAAAACCGATTCAATACCAACCAATGCTTTTTCTAGTACGCCTCACATATTTCTGAAACTTGACAAATATATAAATATCGAAACGTCGAGAGAGAAAGTGATATAGCCATGCAGTTTTTCCCGCGTTTTGGTGCTGCCCAGCCTGCTGCGCTGGTGGCGAAAGTGAGAGGGCGGGAAAAAGAGGAAATACGATGACCCCGTGTTGAGTTACACGTGACCTTTGAAGATCTGCCAGTTTTCCTCGATAACCCCCCAAGATCACATCCTAATTTTCAACACCTTCCCCTTTTACGGAAGTGCTTAAGGCAAGAACAAAAATATTTATAAGAACGGTTTGTTTTGGTGTTATCTTTCAAGAAAAGAAAGCTCAAGTTGGCAAAATTTAAGACCAAGGTTGCACGGTGCGTTGGTATCTAGTTTTGTAAACCAGCAGGTTCCGCGATAATGAAGGGCAAAATATTGTAAGCACAGCTGCTCTAAGCTAAACAACAACAAGATATATCCAGTGTTGACGTAGAAGCTTCAAAAATCTTTCGAATTATTTTATGTTTCGATGAACTACATAGACTTTAACTGACATCCCCAACGCGAGGTTTTGCAAAAAGTAGCGGAGATCTCACTTCGATAACCCAATTAACCTCAAATTAACCGATTGATATAGCATGTTATGTTTTAATTCAGGACATGCTGCAGGTAATAACCGTATCGCGATCGCGTACTTGCCATTTTAGCAGGAAACCTTCTGGGTATTCTTGTGTGTGGCCATAGTTGAGTTGCGCTTATACTGTTATAGAGTCGGGCGGTCGATTAAAAAGTAAAAAGCCAAATTCTATGCTTGGTCCTAAAGTACGACCGGAGGACTTTATATTTGCAGCTATAAAGTAGTCTATATATAAAGCTTTCAAAAATCTAGTTCAAACGCCGTACTTCACATGAGCCAAACTGAATTGGCTGAATATTTAAAAGTTCATGTGAAGTACTAGTACGGCGACTGAATCAATTCGAAATGGCAAATTGAATTGCGATCCGCCTACTCTGTCATTCTTCCCGGATCGCATATCGGATGGCTCAACCGAGAATGACGCCTGTGGACGGGGCGCTCTGCCGTTAAACGCCTGGGCTTCACATGATCCGAATCAAATCATAATTATAGTTTAGTTAAAACCTTTTTGGGTTGGGTAAGAATAAAATGTTCCTTGAAAATGGTTGGGTAGATACAATTATCAGCAATAAATGGTTGGGTAAAGTAATTTTAAGCCTGGTCGTAAATAATGGCCCGGCTCCCTTAGTTTAGTTTGCAGGCAAACCGGTATATAGATTATACTTTACTGTATATACGAATATAGGTGCATGGTCATAAAGTTGCATCTCACGTTTTAGAGTCATCAAAACATTTTTGCTTTTGATGACTGACGTTTGAAATTTCTCGGCTTACTTCCCTGCATGGGGGTGAGGCGGAGCATGAGGCAGTCCTTGGTTGTATTTCTCCCTCACATTTTTAAGTATAACAGATAGTGTGTGGATAAATCATACTTTTAAAATAGTATTAGTGATGAAAAAAAATAGACAAATTGGCGAACACTACGTACAAGTCTCTCCCTCCGACGCGGTTTAAAAATTGCATTGAACGTATTTCAGTGGTTTGATCACGAGTGCTTTCCTGATTAAAAAACGGTGTATGTAAATCAGCATATAT
>JANSTR010172597.1:0-16429 GCA_025434805.1 Antipathozoanthus remengesaui | reverse complement strand
ACTCACCACTATCTTAAGTGAGCAAATGAAAGCAGCACCCCACTCCACCCACTGAAGATGGTACTCACCACTATCTTAAGTGAGCAAATGAAAGCAGCACCCCACTCCACCCACTGAAGATGGTACTCACCACTATCTTGCGTGAGCAAATGATAGCAGCACCCCACTCCACCCACTGAAGATGGTACTCACCACTATCTTGAGTGAGCAAATGATAGCAGCAACCCACCACACACAGCAGCCTAACTTTGGGCTCAGTGACAAACAGCCGCAGTGCTGTTGGCCCAAGGTCTCCACATGTATGCAGTCCAACAACGAAGAAGCCACAGTCATCATCCTGGACAGATTATTATTAAAAGAGAAAAGATGCATAGTTATATCATTAGAGGCAGCTCCATTGGAGTACTGTAAAAATAATAAAGAGAGCTGGAAAGGCGGCAACAGGAGAAATAGTTGGGTTGTACAGTAATTAATTCTGGATATTCAAAGGACAATGGCATTGCAGTGTCATTGGTTGAACACACACTATTATATTTAAGCCAATGAGGAATCTGTTGTCAGTCTTGATTAGAATTGCTACTACATGTAGTACTAGCAGTGTCGCATACCAGTGTTTTTCTTAAGGCCAGTACATGGGTTTAATTATATGGCTGGCTAAATTCACACTCTCTGATTGGTCAATTTCAGGCCCGTAACTTAAGGTAACATTAATTTTTTGGAAACCTTGATTGAGAAGTTATTGAAAAGGTTTTCAGAAAGCTAATTTTCACTATTTTCCAAATTTTCTGCAAATCTGATCAGATATCTTCAGAAATATTTAGTCGTGTACGTTCTGAAAATTTTTGGTACACAATCTGAATCAGAAATCTTTGTTAAGGGCTGCATTAAACAAGAGATAAAAATATCTTTTGGTTTATTATTTTAAAGCTGGTTGCCATGACTATATATTTTACAAACTTGTAAAGTGTGCAATAATGCAGGATTTCTGCATCCATCTGTTTGTGTCTGTGATCTATACTTATGAAACCAGGTTTTATATATTAAAAGAATTAGGTTTAAAAGCAACCATCTGACTGGACTTTTGCAGGATCCGATCCCAACGTTAAAACTGGGGTGGATCTAGGGGTGATTTGGTCAAACACCCTAAATGGAAATAGATGCAAATCACCTTTCCGAGGAACTATATTTTAAAGGTTTTCCAAAGGAGCATTCCCCCAGACCCCCCTAGGTTGGACCACCTTGGCCAGATATTTTGTCTGAACCCCCCTTCACTAAATCCAGGATCCGCCCCAGCCAACAGTCAGAAAATATTTACAATTTGAAACCTACAGTATAGCAGTGCTATATATGTAGCCTGTGGTTTTCTGGTTACATTTTGGTTTCCAGCTCCCACCACCACCAAGGGGAATTTGTTTCCTATATATATGCAGTTTTACTCAATCTCTGGTAAAGTTGATTGACTAGTTGCTATCCACCATGCAGGGTCATTTCTGAGGGGGAAAGTGGAATAAAACTTCCCAACAAATTTAATAGTCAGTTTAGCAATCATACGACGTTTGATGTCACAATTTTATGTGTTGATTTCAGATTTTGGATGAGAAGGTATGGCAATGATTTTAAAAGAAATGGTGAGCTTAGACTGGTGTTAAAAAAACTACAGAACGATGTGGAAGATCAAATGAGAGACATCATTGATTTTGCAAATGTGTAAGTACTACGTTTAATAGGTTGTATTCTTAAGTTTAATACTTATCATTTTCTGTCTTGTCTGTTCTTGTCATTCACTGCCATCTTAGCTTGAAATATTAAAGTGGTGTCGAAACCTTGTTGTAGAATCTCATTCACTTTAAGAAAGGTTTTTTTTTTAGGAAGATTAGCCGCAGTGACACAACAATAGTTTTCATGGGGGTCCTAGGGGTTTGGAGGTTAACTATAGTCAAACCTCTATTAAATGACCACAGCTCTCAGGAAATGTCTTGGTGGTTGCACAAGTGCGACATTGCTTTAATATTAAATAAAACGACACCAACAATCGGCCTTTTATTATATTAGGTGTTGTCTCTAATTATATTTGACTCTGTGATCTTAATTAACAATTACAATAATTATTTTAGTAATCACTTATATAATAATAATTAAAAATAATTTATTTCCATAACTTTTTTAAAAGAAATGATTAGTGATCAGGGCATCGGCACGATATGACACACACTAAACTTATGAATGAAAAAGGCAAGTAGTGTTAGTGGTGAATATATTTACCATTTTTGACAAATTGCAATGAAATTTTCATAGAAGTTGCTTCCCTAAACCTTATGTGCGTAGGGAGTCTGGTACTGGTTTTAATCAGAAGTAGCTGGCAATCGACTGCCAATTGGCCACCACTTAATTGCAACATTGCAGAAGTAGGATTGGTTTCTACTTCAGTTTGCAGCACTGCATGCAACATTGCACACAACAATTTCAGAGGTGGACACATGATGAAATTCTTCCATTGTGTGCAATGTTGCCAGACCTGAACGTATTCTTGCAATTTCACTAATTATACTAACAGTAGCTCAATGACCAACTCAACTTAATTTCAGCATTAAATGTCATATAGACTTATTAGGCATTCCAATTTACTTGTGACGAGGGACAATATGGTAGAGGAAAAAATATAGACTCATCCTGCTGCACATTGTCACGCAATTTCCTATTAATGCCACGCTATTTCACATGTTTTTGTGAAATGTCAGAAGCCCTGTCAATACAGGTACATAACCAATTGCAAATTAACTAGCAGTAATCATGACTTATCAGTTATGATACTTGCATAACAAATAGCAAACAAACTCACTGGCTATTTTGAACTGTATAAGGGTGGCTGCAGTAACGCAATGGAGGATGTTTTAAAGAGGATCAAATTAATACCTCAAGTCACCGAGAAATATTTTGGGACTAATTGGTCTAATTAGTCTTATTGGCCATATTTTGAAGTAGGGTCAATTGTATCGCCTTTCCCCACTAGTTTTACCTCCTTTCCCCAACTGGCTGTAAATCAGTCAGTGAACTTTAGCTTGGGATAAGGAAAATTGAAAAGTCGGAAGGGAATTTAGGGTTAAGGAGTTCAAATTGGTGAAGATGTGCATGCAAGTGCTGTTGCCCCCATACATAACCTAATTACAAATAATTTTAAGAAGTATTTCTTAATTGTACTTTCAGATATGCTGATGAACAGAAAAATCGGACTTCGACAAATCTGTCCAATAATGTAGTTGAAGTCCAACCCAAGAAGGACTCACTAGCATTTCAAGAAATTTCTGCTAAGGAAATTGCAGAACAATTAACCTATCTAGAGTATAAAGTCCTTAGACGAATTCCAGTGAGTAGTGGTAACAATATATGAATGTAATGATGTCAGGTTCATGTACTTTTTTTTTTTTTTGGGGGGGGGGTACTTTACAGAATGCAAAGTATGGGATTTTTTGGATGATATTTTATTCTCAGTCATGAAATCACACTGGAATCTTCCCTTGCAAATTACAGCAAATGTACAAGATTAATGCTGCATGGTTTAAATATTAACAGTAGAAAAGAAAAGGATAAAATAATTAAAGTTCTAGTGTGGCTCTAATTATTGCAATGTACACATGAATCAAACAGTACATCTATGTCAGAGATTACAGAAAATGTACAAGACTGAAACATAAAGGTATCTCACAAACCTCTCTATAGTATTGTTGTCTGTCTATGGGTGAAGTTAGAAGTCATTTCCAGAAAGAATCTTTTATTCTGCATTGAGTCCTGGCCTGTTTATCCACAGCAAATATCTTTCCATGCATTATTTCATACAGAATATATCATTATGAGAATAGATAAATATGTTATTCAGTGTATATAAGATGAAAAGTAGAATTCTCCCAACCTGTTCACAAGGGAAGTAATGTAGAAAGTTTAGGAGAATTCAGCAATATGCTGTTTATCATCTTTGTCACAGAAAAGGATAAAACATTTTAATTTTAGGTAAATGTCCCGTCTTTTGTGGACTTTGTCAAAGACATTATTTTTATATTCTGAATTTCTTTAGTGAGCGAAGAGGTGTTATGGGAAAAACAACTAAACACTGTCTCAACATCACCTATCCCTACTGTTATCCACAACACAGTCCTGTCTATTCATTTCTGCTGGCCTATGATGGCATTCATTGTTTGCTTTCTGCAGTTTTCAGAGTGGGTGGTTTATGCTCGAACCTGTAAACTAAAGGAAACTCCCCAGCTGGAGCGCTATGTCTCTTTATTCAATGGTCTGTCGCGATGGGCACAAGCAATGGTACTAAACTTCACCACACCACAGGAAAGGGGAATATGTGTTAGAAAGTTCCAGGAAGTCGCAAGGGTACGTTTCTGCCTCTCTCTCACATAAATAAAGTTAATATATTAATAATAATAATAATATCTGGGTATCAACTAAAAAGGCTCTTTAACTGTTAAAACTACACATTAAAATTTAGCACCAATTAAAAGTCTACTGTCTAGTAATAAACTACAGATTTTAGTGTGCAATTAAAACCTAAAAACTAAAACTTCTAAATATATACATTAAATATATTACTGTTTGTAAGTCAGAAAGTTAAATTTAGCGATTACATTGGTAACTGAAATTTATGTGTGTGTGAGATATTTATATTATTTCATCTCTCTCTCTCTCTCTTTGGGTTTGTTATTGTATTTTATTGTTTTTGGTCTCTGATATTTAATGGAAATATCACATCACATTTGGAGTACATGGTTTTGGTCTAGTTTTGAACTGACGACCAAGAAATACAATTTATGATATACATAAAAAGAGCAAGATTTATGTATGTGAGTTACTTTGGCTGGGTATTATGTGTTGTGTTATTACCTGCCATTCTAAACTACCTTCCATTCGACCAATAGAATTACAATTAACCAAGTCTTATTCCTGTATAGTATTTAAAAGAGTTCCAGAACTACAATGCTCTCATGGCAGTGACTGGAGCTGTCACAAACACTTGCATTGCACGGCTACACATCACCAACAACTACATCCCCAAGAACACTAAAGAGGTGAGGAAAAACCCCACGATGGGAAGGTGGGGGGGAAGTTGGCAATAATGGGGATGTCATAATATTTTTGATAGCCCTTTGATGGGAGGGTGGGGGGAGTTGGTGTTATACAGAGCTATAAGATTACCGTGGGGCCAGTGGTAGAATAGGGTGTATATGTGTGGGGAGGGGAGGGGGTCCTGCAATTTCTGTTTTCAAAAGAGGGATGGTTATAAGGCTATCTTCTTCCTTGTCTTTCGTTCTGTGTGATAAATAGTGAATGGTCCCTAATAAGCATAACTAGACTATGGAACTTCACAGCATGTCATAACATGCACTAATGCTTTGAGTGGTGATGTGCGCATATATTTCCAGCATAACTTCTACAGTTCAAGACAGTTGATATATACCAATAAAATCGTAGCGAGATTCGTTACAAATCGGTATTTTTTTAACTTGGCCGTGAAGTTTAAAAGTTGACTTATACTTAAACGTTTTCTGTTTCGAAGACAATTGCGCCGTCTAAACATTCTTGAAAGCACTTTCCTTTAGCTTGCACATTTGTTGATAACTACGATTCAACGTAGACTGTGGTCAGTGAACCCTTGTGGTTTTTCGCGGCTTCCCTCTCTTCCATATAAAATTGTTTCATTTCCAAAGATAATTCCGGAACAATGCTTTGCAGTCACCGCCTATGATTCAACTGCAATTTCCCCGTCATGTCAACACAATAAGGGGAGGAGCACAAAACGGGCGTTTCAAACGAGGGGCGTTCCCAGCGAGGGATAGACGACACCCACGACTGCCTCTTATAGCCACACCTTTGCAATCTATTCAAAATAAACAATTTCAAGTATTTAAAAAACTATCTTTTTTGCCGTTGGCTCTGTGCATATAGCGCTTGCTGTGACTGCAGCTGATGCCGCAACTACGCTACCCCCACGCCATTTTTCTGAGCTGTTTTATAAATATAAAGTACAAATATTTCCGCTAGGAAGTGCTTGCGAACATCCGTTTGCTTTTGTTAAGCTTCAAGCGTATTGTGTACAATGCTAAATTCACGTTTAACTATTTCAGCCCAGGGCAATTTATCAACTTCTAACTTCTCGGCTTAACCGTCTAACACACGAGAAAGAAAATCTCGAAGCCTGTGATCAATTTCGTTTTTCTCCCAACTTGTCTATTAGGAAAGTATGGAGACAGGTTAAGAGAATTTAGTAACACGTCTGTCGTGCTGGGAATTGAGGTATAACTAAGTTACTACATAATTATATATTATACTATAATACCATATGTTTGGCGTGATTCACGACAGTAAACGAAGACAGGACGCTTCCTTGTGCGTGTCGTATGCTGTGCATCCCTACGTTCAGTTACTGCTTGCATCAAAACAGAAACAAAATATTATGAAACACGTCAATTTTTAAACATGCTGTATATCAATATCATACCATTCCATAATTTATCCTTACACGTGCAATGCGATAATTATAGGAAAGAGATGTGTGGTGCGTGTTTAAAATAGACCTTTTAACAGATCTCCCTTTTGTTTCCCTCTAGTACATCAAACTTTTGACCGAGTTCCTATCATCGTCTGGAAATTACTCCACATACAGAAAAAAGTTGAATTCCTGTACTGGCTTCTACGTTCCTGTCCTGTGAGTACAACTGTGGCCTTTCCTTCAGATTGTTTTTAACAACAGTTTCAATCGTATTGCTAGTATTTGTCAAGTGCTTCTTGACCGTATAAATGCTTTATGTAAACTTGGCAAAGTTTGTCCTCATACAGTTGAGTAACTATCGAAGCTCAAACTAGTACGTGTACGAGGAATTTCTCAAAATGGCGGAGATTTTAATATAAATAAAACTTAAAACTTGTAATGTTGAACCGCAGTCTCGTCTCAGTCGTGTTTTAGACCGTGTGCAGCAGAGAGAATCGTATAGTTGGGAGCTCCGGAGAAACAACTTGTGAGAACCGGAGATATCGTTTCTTAATACTTTGCAGTTTATTTCGTGGGTGTAAATTCGGTTTATATTATATTTACCATATTTTTGCCAAACTTTGATCAGCGACTAGTTGCAATGTGTTAAGGTATTGTGCAGTCAGTATCAAATGAAGTAACGGTCAAGAAATGAAAAGGGCACAGTGGTACAGTATAATTGTTTTAAAACCACCGCTGCAAAATGGTATAGAGGAACGACCGTTAATCAACGCTTTCACGGGAGTATTTTCAATCTAGTTATGTTATTGACTGCCAATTAATTTCAATATTTTTATGTGATCTCACACATTGGCTGTCTTTCTCTCCCAATCTTGCGACTTTCCACAAACGCCGGATGGACAATCATCATGCAGAGGTAGGAAGAACTTAACTGAAAGTTAGTAGGTTTTCAAAACTTCCATTACAAGTGAAGGTCAGATCAGTTCAGAGGTTAAGAAATAAGGTTTCATAATCGAACGTCTTTACAGGTATAGAAATCTTTCCTCGTTATATCTGCCCCGATTTCGTCCAATAATGTACTTTCAATAAGGCGTACCTCTCGTAATACCAGTTTTAATACGGATAATAGGCACCTCGCCTTGGCCGTTGATGCCAAGTTTATTCGATGGCACAATATCGTGTTGCTTTATATTCGAGGAGTGTGAGTGCAATGGGTATTTAGTGGTCTGGTATTGAGCGAATTGAACTGCCAGAGGTGCCCCAAATATGCACAGGATCCTTAGTGCTTTTTCTACTGGCTACCGGAGTCTTTCCCACTGCTGAATCTGAAAGAATTTGAAACATTTCTCCAAATGGCTGCTGTATTGAGCTTCGTCAACTAATAATAACGTAGGCGATGAAGTCCAATATTTGGTTCTTCACATTATAATATGATTAAATACTGTCATAGAGCTTTTCTACTGTCGCGTCGCTGCATAAAAATTCCTGGTGCAAGAGATCTTCAATTTCCATTCATATTTTTCAGACATTGAAAACTTGAACAAAATTGTTTTTCTGTAAAACTGTTCACCGACGTTGCTCCTTGGTAAAATATTTTTGCGTACAGTTTATAATTGAACCAAAAATAGATTTGTTTGTGCGTCAGTCGATAAATGTTATCATTTTCCTGGAACAGTCATTTTTTTGCAAGCAGATTAAGAAGCACAGAATAACTGACATAGTGATAAGCTTTGTTTTGTGATTGTCAGGTATTCAGATGAAGGATCTCATTGCTCTGCACACGGCGTTGCCAGATTTTTTCGGTGGACGACTAATCAATGTTCACAAGATGATGCGCATGGCCGCTATATTCTCCAAAGTACTTGTCGTCAAGAAAGTTTGTCCGCCCGTCCAGCCAGACACAGAGCTTATCAACATGCTCCGGGTAAGGCTAACATCGTAGTGTTTTCCAGTTATGTGCTGTTTTGTTCGAGTCTTTTCATTATTGTGGCTTAGTTCTTTTCGTTGTTGTAAAGTTGCAGGTTATAACAGTTGTCCTTATTCATGTTTTTTGCTCTTTTACCGCACTTATGGCGAAATACTAACTGAGCAGTTTTAGCAAGTTCGACATCACTTTTCAATCATATAGTCTCGAGTAGAAGCTACTCGTAGTATTTGTAATCGCCCTATCTATTTTTGACATTCAGAAGAACTGGAAAACAAATCTGCATTTATTTTCATTATGTGGTGAATAAAGTTATTTAGCCCTGGCTAGCGTATTTAATCCACTCATCCATTGGTGAAGAGCACGCAATTTCCAGCCCTGCACATCTCTGATAATTTTCAAGCAATATTGCCTTGTCGCATGAGAGTATGTTCAATTAGGAACTCATACAAACTTAGTACAATAATTTAGCAGAGTTCAGACTGGTTGCCTTTGAATATTATACAAAATGGAGTGTTTTAAAATCACGTATATCTTGGTTGCAGCACAAGCGCATTTGACGTGTTTTGAATACCATGGTTTCTCTTGCGGTAGACATTGTAAATATCAGGGAAATCTTGTTGTTACTCTCAACTGTTTGACTTTTCTAGCTTTCGGTTTAGTAATGAAAAAGACTGTAAACTTTCGAATCTGTCCGCACGTGGGTATGGTTGACCGCTTTTCCAGACAGAAAGAAGTTCGATAATTGTGCCATGTTGGAGGAGATGAAGTGTATTAAAATTTAAAGAGGAGAAATCGTGCTTCCGTTTAAGACTGTGGTAAATAATTGAAATACAGTCGAGGAAAGTAGTTAAACGAGTGACGTGCAGATATTAGACCACTTTTTAATTAAGTGGATTTGTGAAAAAGGCAATTCTCGTGTATCACAATGTCATCATCGTTAAGAAATGGCCCTTGCTTTGGGTGCGTCTGTCTAGACCAGAATGAGTTTGAGTGACACGAGGCGGTTTATTCCGTCAGTCATTATGCTTTATAGAAACATTTCCAAAAACGAATATGAATTCGTTGAAATATGTACTTGAAGCCAACAGTTTCGTTTCTTGTATTGTATGATGTGCGGAAACGTTGTTGTACGACTTACGAATAATTATTCGGCCATGAAACTGTTCAATTTACTTTAAAATGTTATTTAATTCAACAAATATTAAATTAGAGAATAATTTGCATTAGCTCACTCCACAAATTGTAACTTTAAAATAACGTCCACGTTTAACTAGATTAGGGACCAGAGCATTTTTTTCAATTTTTCTTCTTTCTTCAATTTCGTAGGTTTCCTTGCAGCCGCGATTTACTGAGGATGAACTGTACGAGTTGTCACTTGCCCGAGAGCCGCGTACATCAAGTTGTTCGGTAAGTTTGAGGTTTTACCTTGCCGTCGTTTCTCCACCCAAGAAGGTGAATAACGCTGAGCAGATGAAATCGATGTTGACCGATTTAGAAGTTGCATCGATCTCAAATCGAACTTCAGCTGACCAGTGTACTGTTTGTTTCTCCAGAATCTAAACAGCTTAAAACGCAATGATACTATGGCCTCCACGAGAACTCTGTTTGCCGACTGGGCCGCAGGAGGGGACCCTGGACCCGACCCCAGAGTGATGGATAGACACGTGACCGCAATGGTTGAGGTATGGAGTTAGTCCCAGTGCCTTTCTTCTTTTGTTTTAAATATTTTTTCGATACAAACTCTTTTTCAAGTTGTAGTAATAAAGATTCCACCGTTGGTAACTGCTTAAAGAGACAGTTCATTTTTGAAAACTTTGTATTTTAGGGTTTTATATTTCTGGTGTTTTACTCTGTAATGCAAGGTGATAAACGTAATGTAAGGCTATTTTTGCTTTTGCTTTAACGAACGGCTAGCGCTCGAAACGTCAGCTAAAACTTTCACCCTCACAACGAAATATACAACATATCAAATGTCAGCTGATCTGTCTTAACATTTTTGTTTTAGGTGGATAAAAAAAGTATGACTGATATATTTGAGATGATTGACGAAATATATACATTTTTTTTAAAATTCCGACGACTTGTACAGTCTAAAAATAAACTTCCTTCCTGTATTGAACAATACAAGAAAATCTCCCGTTTTCCGAGAACTTGGCCCATCCTCTACAAGTTCCTATTTACCGAATATTTCAGCAAGAAATTGATAGCTATGTTCGTAATAATACACTATAACGGGAAGTTGTTCAAACTAACCGTTTAAGCATTGGCTTCTTCTTTAAACAAATATCAGGCTGAATTGGTTTTCCTACTGGATGGTGTAAATTTCGGATAGTTTCAGTTTACTGTTCGTATTTTAATCTGCTAGTTGTTCTAAATAGAATATTTTATGTTAAACTCTGTATTTGTACCCAGGCGGTGTTCAGGTTTTACGACAAGGATAAAGACGGTAGCATCAGTGTGGATGAATTTGATGCTATTGCAAGCAACTTCCCGTTCATGGACAGTTTTGGAGTGCTTGATGTAAACTGGTGGGTGTAAAACAAATCTACTCTACCTTTCCTATCTGGAAAATCCGTCTGGACTGAGCAGTCTGCCAGGTTGTGCTGCACTGTAGTCTCTTGGCTCCCGCCGTTTGTACTCACATCCGCATACACACAGACTCACATATCCATATGAGATCTCCCATTCTTTTTATAGTTTGGTTTAAATATATAGGAACAACGGATTTAAATAGCATAATGACCAACCTGTCATCTTTGGCTTTTTGTTTCTAGTAGTCTTCCTCTTTTCTCATTGTTATTGTTTGTTTTAACAGCGACGGAGTCATTAGTAAAGAAGAGATGAAGAATTATTTTATGAAAGTAAACTGTCAGGAACTGAGTCGAGAGTTCTCGCATAACTTCCAAGAGACAACGTATTTTACTCCGACCTTCTGCGACCATTGCGCCGGAATGGTAAGTCACTTTAGATCTGAACTTTCTAGGCGACGGCTCCTTTCGCTTTCCTTTCGCCGTCCTGGCATATTTTTGTTGTTATAATAACAATAGACTCGCCTGTTCCTGAAGCCATGCATGAATGACCTGATGATCTTCTGATAAAATCATCTGTGACAAGAGGAAGTTGAAAAACTACTGTCCGCGTGTTCTCTTGTTTGGCTCAAGAGTTCCGGGCAAACTCCGCAAAGTGAGCTCCCTTAATTTTTTTTTGTTTTTCAGTTCTGAGTTCGGGCAACGCCATTTTTGTCGCACGTTCATATATAGAAAGAAATTTGTCATTTGAAGATTCAAAAGTAATGGTCCAGATTTTGCGTCATTACGAGTCACGGATTCATTTTAAAGAGGAGGAACACTTGGGATGCAAGAGTCAGTGTTAATTGTCGGATTATACTTTCCAACGCCTCGCCTACCTTCATATCTCAATCCGCGGACCATGTCTTAACTCGGCTTGTTCTCCTCAATTACTATCATTAGCCAGTCACCACAATTTGTATTATAAATACTATAAATATGTCGAATGTTATTCAGTCTACCTAACCTCCGCGGGTTTTGTTCTTTTTCTCCAGCTCTGGGGTATCCTCAAACAGGGATTTAAGTGTAAAGGTTAGTTCTGGTTTTTCTGTAACTGAAACCAACTATTTTAATAGTTTTGACAGTGCAACATTTACATTAATCGATGCGATGCTCAAGACATACCGATCTTCTTAGTAACATTTTCCACTTTAGGGCGTGCAGTAACGCCCTAACAAGTTTAGACCCAATTGACGAAGGTCTCCGGGGCCTACTGATTAATGTCTTTTAAACTAGAAGCAGATGTTAGACACACCAGACTTGCCCCGGTCAGGATACAGTCCTTAACCTTTCAGTGTGAAAGAGTGGAGGAAATAAAGACAAATTTAGTGCTGCTTGTTTTTTTTTTCTTTGGCACTGTTTGGTCAGCTTTCTGCGCGTACTGACACATACTACTTTTGGCTGGTGATATTTGCCTTGCTTTGATACTACCATAACCTCGCTTATGTGCAAGTGGCTAACCCAGCTTGTATTTTACTACTGCTGGGAAAACAGGGCTTGAAATCCACACGGCTTTTTTTATTCCTACAGTCATCTGGTTTCCCGATGTAAATAAAGGATGAACAATTTTTTTCTTACAGATTGTCATATTAACTGTCACAAGACGTGCAAGGCCGAGGTGGTGACTGAGTGCAGAGAAAAATCGCCACCCCTACCACATGCGTCCAACAGCTTTAGTAGTAAGTACTTCCTTGAGTTTTTTTAAAAGACAACCATAGACAGATCGTTAGATAAAGACAAAAAGAAGTAGAAACACTGATCAGGTTAATTTTCATCTTATAATTTGAAAACTGTCACCAAATTTTATAGGTGTGAGTAAAAAGAATTCCGTGCAAATATTGCAAGCAATTTGAAGCGCGCAGATGCAATAAAATAATCGAAAAATCCAAATTGAGCAACTCGTCTATGAGAGTTGTCCGAGTTGTCAAGAGGGAGAAACTGATGACCACAAAACACAATAGAGCTCAATCAGTGTGGCCAGCACAAAACAATAGAGTTAATTACACAAGACAATACTGTATTTAAAATGTTAAATTGCCATACTCATATATATTTATGTATCCATTTAACTTTAAGCAACGACGAAGAGAACGTCAACGGGAACTGCATAAAACAATGGACTTAATTACAGAATACAATAACCGCACGTTGGAATGCATCCAGCTGGACACTTTTCAATCGTTGTCTTAAAAAGCAGAACGTGAAAAGCTCAATTTTGGGTTCTACAGAGAACGAGAACGTCAAAATATAAAGTAACATGATCTTCGTTAGGGCTTTTAAGTTTTACCATTCACAGAACTCCATCAAAAACATTAAAGGAGAAAACGGAATTTTGAGAACAAGAAAAACAAACGGGGAACTTCAAAATCCAGCAATGATTCTCGTTGACTTTGCCGGCCTCGTCGCTTAAACTCCCTAATAGCTGTTGAAACGCTAACCACACGTGCAAAAAAGTATATATTTTTGTAAGTCTTTTTTAAAATCAAGCAAAATTTAATTCTTTTGCAGTTGGATTTTTCCGAAATTCGTGCCGTTTTACTCATAGAAAATAATATTACAAGTTCGTGCGAAGCGACATTCATAAATGGTTGTAAACACGGTCGGATACTGAATTAATAAACACATCACGCATTTTGTAAAACCGCTGCTTTAATTAATGAATGAAACTTACCCGAAACGACATGATTGTCTTCATATATTCTGCCCTTTAGTCTAGCGAGTCCCTGGCAATATATGGTCCTTGGTGACTTGGAAGACCCGAACATCCTGTTTCAGAGCAACGCCACTCCAAGCCCCGACGGCTTTTTCTGGTGTCATCTTCAACGTATCAGACTGTTGTTTTAGCACCAGTTCTAGGACTGTTCAAGTGACTATGCTAGCAAGTGGTGGTCGTTTAATCTCTCTATACACCAGTCCCGGTCATTCAAAACTTCGGAGTCGAAGTGCTCCATCATTGTCATTCTTGAGCGTTGCAACTCGTAATTCGAATACAGTCCGCTGGTTTTCAAAATTAACATAGCTCGTACACATATCTTCATGTATTTTACACCCTTTCTTAACAATTTAAAATTTGCATACTGTATATATTATGACGTACGATTTCTCAATTTTTTTCAGTGGTTACTACTAGGGACCTTTTTAAAACGCAACGACGACGGGAAGGTCAACGAGAACTACTGATAGATTTAATGTTTTCGGTTAATATTCCCATGATCTAGTCCATTCGTTTCTTTAATGATTTTGTAAAGTATGCAAATAGTAAAAATTAGAATCCATAATTTTTGAATCGGAACGAAGATCATTAGTTTAAATTCTAACGTTCAAGTTCTCTGCGAATAGCTTTTCACATTACGTTTTTCAAAACGACGGTTGAAAATGAAAAGTGTCCAGCTGGTTGCATTCCAACGTACGGCTTTGCATTCTGCAAAAAGATGGCGGCTGTACATTTGACCACAATGCCTTGCGAACCTAACTCAGTGAATAGCAGCTGAACGTGGAAGACCATTGTTTGAGATACGTGTCCACGCACTAAGAACATATTGTGTATGCTAGGTTTGAAGTTTTTAGATCCTTTCTGTACGTTTTTATTAGCGTTTTCATGTTTTTCGCTCGCTAGGAGTTATGGGTAAATGTACCAGTCTCCATCTTTTTTGTTACGGTCAATTAAGGGTTCGTCCACACTAATACGTTTTCGTTGGCCATCCGCCCACGCTAACACACTGACCGTTTTCATCGATTCTGTATACTTTTCGAAAGTGGATCAAAACGAAAACGTTTACCTATCGTTTTAGTGTGGGCGGTCGAATCCGTATCAAGGTGAAAACGATGACGTCACTATACCAGGTACATCTTCTTTGAGCATGCGCATATTGCTAAAATGACGTCACGCCATGTATATCAGCGTTTTCGAGCGTTTCAGTGTGGACGGTTGAATACGCTATGAAAACGATAGTGTGGACGCGGATTCGGTGAAGCGAAAACCAATACATTTGAAAACATATAAGTGTGGACGCAGCCGTTTTGTGCCGTTCTCGTTGACGTTCCCGTGATAACCTCTGTCTTCAAGAGAGGCTTAAGGATAAGTTACCGGTGTTTTTGGAGACTAAGCCTGGTTATAAATATAGAAGGAGCAGAGATAAAAAGGTGCCTTGCACAGAATGTACTGTCGAATTATGAGCGCAATTCTTCCCCAAAAACTATTACCACAACCACTGGATGTCATTTGTTATTCGTTGCAGCGATAGACAAAGCCGCTCACAAGGCCGAGATTCTCCGCAATAAGTGGAAGAAGAAGAAGTCCACGGCAGAATCGCCAACACCGCTGAATGGCGAGTCTGAGTGCGTGACTGTCCCTGCCGAGTTTTACGACAGGCTGTTAAAAGCGGAAGAGGTCAGTGAATTGTGAAGCCGGAAAACCTACCAGTGGTCGTGTTTAAATACATTATCTTAACCGTATTCGGACTGGGCTTTCCTGGATTTAGTAGCCCCGCCTGCGCGGACGAAGGAAATGAGGCGGGGCATAAAACGCGTCCCCCTTGCGTAGTTCCCATAATCAGTCTCATTCTTGAAAGAAAAATTGCTAACATGTTTAAAATGATGTTTCCGAGGAGAAATTGCCAATGAACAATCAGAAAAGAGAAAACCTACCCGGGGTCCTTTCACTTGCCGGAAGTTAGCGGAGCCTGGGTGTGAGGTTGGACACAGTGGCAGTATAGTACAAATGATTGTAACAGAGAGTATTCAATAGCGACAGTACATGACTAGTCTTGACCGAATTGTTCTAAATGCGCATTGCAGTAATTAAAATTGATAAGAAACATAAGAATTTAAACTACCAAAGAATTAAAATGACAGTTCATTATAGTGTACCAATGAAGCCAGACCTTGCCCAGTTGTCTTGTAGTACCAATCAAGAAACCTGTTTGTCTTCTTCTCCAGGCAAGAGACGCCTTATTACACGACAACCAAAGGCTTGCAGCGCAGCTGGCCGAGTCCAACCAGAAACTGGAATTACTACAAGGTCACCTGAGCACCCTTCGACAACAAACCGTGACATTTATACTTGAACAGATGGACGCGTTACAGATGCAGAAAGACACTGAAGTATAGCGTGACGGTAACGCAGCAGACGGCTGTAAATTTGTCATAAAAGATCTCCGGAATAGAGACATAAATTATATGGCTGACAGTCGATGTTGCAGTTTGTACGAAATTCAATAGGCGTATCGATTCGAAGCCGACATGTTCAAGCAGCACAAATGGAAACGTGGCATCAAGCAGACTTTGTCGCCAAACATTCCTTCTTCATCGTTTACTGAGAGACTTGCAATCCATTCATTTGCATACGTTTATTTGAAACATTCGTAAGGTTGCTTTGAGAACAATGTCAAGGCATTTAGCCAAGGATTTATGATAATACATGGGGTATTGTTCTTTTCCTGTTAG
>JANSTR010172486.1:0-10344 GCA_025434805.1 Antipathozoanthus remengesaui | reverse complement strand
TTTCTGTAGGATGCTGACGAGGTTATCATTTGTTACTGTATGTTCCTGACAGCTTGTGTTTTCATAACCCTTTCCCCGTTTTCTGTAGGATGCTGACGAGGTTATCATTTGTTACTGTATGTTCCTGACAGCTTGTGTTTTCATAACCCTTTCCCCATTTTCTCTAGGATGCTGACGAGGTTATCATTTGTTACTGTATGTTCTTGACAGCTTGTGTTTTCATAACCCTTTCCCCATTTTCTGTAGGATGCTGACGAGGTTATCATTTGTTACTGTATGTTCTTGACAGCTTGTGTTTTCATAAGCCTTTCCCCATTTTCTCTAGGATGCTGACGAGGTTATCGTTTGTTACTGTATGTTCTTGACAGCTTGTGTTTTCATAACCCTTTCCCCATTTTCTCTAGGATGCTGACGAGGTTATCGTTTGTTACTGTATGTTCCTGACAGCTTCTGTTTTCATGACCCGTGTTTTCATGACCTTTCCCCATTTTCTCTAGGATGCTGACTAGGTTATCGTTTGATAATGTATGTTCATGGTAGCTAATGTTATCGTGAACCTTTCTGCATTTTCTGTAGGATGCTGACGAAGTTAAACGTGAAAGCTTGCCAAAGGATTGCTTTGTAGTCTATCAAGGTAAGAGATAGCAATGAAATAAGACGAACATTGGGGGTGTATTACCTCAGACAAGAGAAATATATCCAGTAGTTATTTAATCATGTTCAGGTACATTGACAGCTCTAATCCGATTGATCCGTTCAGACAATAGAAATGTTTTAGTTACCTTTGTAATGACCCTTTTAGATCTCAGCCATTTTCATCTCCTTACATTATCCACACATGTATGGTATGTGTATTAATTGTATACACGACAAACTATTCGAGATGAAAGCAGAATTCTCCCAACCTGTTTTTTCAGTAACACGGTATATGTCGTGTTTGGGGCCGAAAAGGTTAAATATTTTTTTCTAAGGGTCTCTTTGTATGCAGTGAGCTGGAATAATTTTCACAACAAAAGAGGCGCCTGACATGTCTGGGAAAGCCGTCCAAGAAGAACAGAAATAACGAGATTCCCCCGCGTTTTATTCATGAGCTTTTATGACACCCTAAGATAATTGATTCCCCCGCAAAGATAATGAGATTCCCCCGCATTTTATTCGTGAGCTATGACATCATCCCTCGCTAAGATAATGAGATTCCCCTACTATACAACTGTTGTTTTCGTTGGGTTTTCGCATTTGTTAGATTTTTCCATCCTTTTTCCAGACTTTAAATCATGTGTGTCATTCTTCTTCATAGGTAGTTGTGCTAGTAAGGTATTTCTTTAACACATTGCACATTAAGTTTTTGCATTCTTTCAAACTTGAAAAATGTAAACTCCTCTTCGACTTCATTTTGATAATCGGCTTTGTAAGCCCGAACTAAAAAGTATCACAAACTGAAAGTTCGGAATACCAAGTTGGCAGTAGCACTGAGAGAAAAGTGCCGAGTGACATAAACAGTGATATTTAGTGAAACTTTGGTTCAAAACTGTAACTTAAGTCTTAATTCTGTTTTAAATGCGTCTATTGCAGGATACTAGTGCACCGTTTAGCTTACACAAGTAAATAACACATTTGCTATAAGTAGTACATGGTTCATTATTACTGGATTTCACACGACGTCATGATGGCCCAGATAGAGGTCATTAAACAACGGAATTTAGCTTTTGTTTTGAGCTCCAAGTGCTTCTTTGTCTTTGTATCTCTTGAGATTGAGTGAAACCCAGCAATATTCGAATTATCATGATTGAAGGGCTTTAGGCCTAAACAAGTTAATTTAGAGAACTGTGGCTGCGTCCAGTTTTGTGTTCAGTCATACTTCAGTTCTTTCCAGAAACGTTGTGTGTGTTTTAAATTCCCAGAACAAATGCACGAGATTTTCTGGCTCAAGTTCACAGAATGTGCATTTCTCTGTTTGTTTATACCGGTTTACAGAGAACGCGGTTTGTGGCTGTTCTTCTATGAATAAATTTATGCTGAAAATTTATTAATTATTATGCAAATCTTAATGAACATAACTTGTTAAGAGTACGTACAGTCCATTAACTGGCATGAAGTAATACAACCTAATGGTAACGTGAATGAAATATATAATTCATTCTCGTATCTCCAGCGTTATTGATAAACACACTCCATTAAGAAGGCATTCAGAGAAAGAGATCAAAACAAGAACTAAGCCATGGATAACTTCAGGTCTTAGAAAGTCCATTGCAATAACAAATAAACTAACTGTTTCATATATATTTGAAAAACAAAAACAAATTCCACCATTCCCAATTCAAGATGTATCGAAATAAACTTAAACACTTAATTGACATAAGCAAATGCAATACTTTTTTAAATATCTGACAATTATCATAATAACATGAAAAATACATGGAAGGGGATTAAGCAACTTATTTTAACTAGATCAAAAAAGACCCAGTGCCCAAATAATATTGTAATTAATTACTTCTTCAAAAGAAATTGCTGATGTCTTTAATGAATATTTTGCTTCTGTCGGCCCGAAACATGCCTATTCCATTCTTCATGTGAATAAGTCTTACACTGGGTATCTGACACAACCCCAATGTGCTATTCTTTTTATTGATCCGACAACACCAAAAGACGAAATCACAAGACTAAATGTGAATAAGGCCTGCAGACCTTATAGTATTCCAGTTAAGCTACTTAAAATAATAAAGACTCTAGTTAGTTATCCCTTGAGCTACTTATTCAATTTATCCTTTTCACTTGGGCTTGTCCCCGACAGAATTAAGATTGCTATAGTTATACAGGTCTTATAAGGCTGGTAGTCGCACAATCTTGTCTAACTATCGCCCAATCTCTTTACTCTCAGTTTTTAATAAACTTCTTGGAAAACTTATGTACAAAAGATTTATAGAATTCCTTGAAAAGAATCATATTCTAAATGAAAATCGATTTGGCTTTAGAAGCAATCGCTCTACTATTCAAGCGATGTTATTTATTGCAGACAAAATACAAAGAGCTATCGAGGACAGGAATTTCCAGTGGCATATCTTTAGATTTAAGTAAAGCCTTTGATACCATTGATTATACATATACCATTCTAATTAAAAATTTCATGGAGTACTCTGGTGTACAAGGAACAGCGAGTGACTGGTTTCGTTCTTAAGCGATAGAAAACAATTTATTACAATTTGAAATTCCTCGTCCGGGGAACGAAACGTGATATGTGGGGTTCTCCAGGGCTCAGTTCTAAGCCCCATTCTATTTTTGCTATATATAAACGATTCAGTCAACCATCTTCTGTTCTAGATCTTCATCTCTTTGCTGACGATTCAAACATATTTTACTCACATAGAACTGTCACAAAGCAAAGCTTCTGGGCTCAGGAAATTCTGCCAACCTGTCGATTTCTGTTAACCTGTTGCTTTGTGTTTCTATATAGGCACTTGGTAGCAATTGTTCACTGTTATTTTGGGGACAGGTGCCCTGTTCCTGACATGCGTCTCTTTGTTCGCGATTACATAAGATAAAACGTATATTGTAAATTCGACACACTTGACATCTAGCTCTTCTAAAAGTAACGCGGTCCCGCTCTCGTCGAGGTTGTAGCAGACGATGGCCTTTCTGGCCGCCAGAACTACAGTCAAGACTTGAGTGGGACCAAAGAGCTAATTCCCCTTAGAAAGAAAAAAACCCGGCGTTACAAAATTGCGGAATTCTCAGCGAATGTCTCTCGTATGTACGGCTGTTCCAGACACCCGCTTGTCAAAAAGTGGGTAATATTTAACTCATGTCATAATAGTCGCTAAAATAGATAATATATGATTAAAAGGCTAAAAATTTAGTGAAAATTTAAAATCCGAACGTTTTCGACTAAAAGTCATCATCATCTCAGTTCCCTGATGTCTTTTAGTCGAAAACGTTCGGATTTTAAATTTTCACTAAATTTTTAGCCTTTTCATCATAGATTTAACTCATGGTTTAACGAATTTTTTCATTTCTTTCTTTATCTGTTTCCAGTCTTTATACAGCATTGTTTAAACATTCTACGAAAATGCAGTTTTGATTTTCCATGACCTAAGACCTCAGCAAACCCAATACAACAAAACAGGTTGTGTATTTCTTTAATTCAAACTCCAACGCCAATTCCACTTTGAAAACACCAAAGTACAACACGAGGTTCTTTAACTTTAACAAAATATTAAAATTACAAACCATTTATTAAATCTTACAAACATAAAGTTTCTCAAATACTATGTAATAGCTTGCCTTTAGTCAAGGGCTCTGCCCTTTCCACGGGGCCTGCTTGGAATTGCAGTAAAGTAGTGGAAGATGAGGCTACGTAAGTGATATATGGTTTTTCTCTCCAGCAAAATGCCGAAACACTGAAAAGTGGTAACTGTAAATTTTAAATTAGAAAGCTGCACTGCCCATTGACTAAGCAAATTAGTTAAATTGTAATACTTCCTATTTTTCTGTAAGCTGAAATCACGATTCAGGATATTCTACTTTGATTACAGTAGCAACGCAAAAACTATGCAGCACGCATTCCCTAGTAAGCTCCCTTCTAAGAAGCCCCCAAGTCCAATAAACTAAAACACAAGGGCCGTAGAAGCTAAAAAATATGAATGGAAACTTTCATGACAGAAAACCAACAGAACAGAACCAACACAGCACTGCTCATAGCATTTAACTAGTATGGTAAATATTAATGAGTATTTTGTCTCAATAGTAGAGTTGCACTATTTCCACAGTTACAATGAATCTCTATCATCAGATATGCAACACACCTCTACCAGAATAAACACGAGATCATGCTGGTGGACAAATGTGATGTTGACAAACTACTGATTCTTTAAATAGTCTGTCAGCCTAGCTTGTTCATCATTCAGAGTTTGAAGTTCCTGAGCGATGCCCACTGCCTTCTCTCGCAATGCATTTGACTTTCTTAAGAGGTGGAAATCTTTCTTCATTTCAGCCTGCTTTTGCAAGATTTGTTGCTTCCCGTCGCATTCTTTCCATGGAATCTGTCAGTTTCAATTTCTTGGCTTTCACTTCTTTCAAATCCAACTGAATAGACTTTCGCTGTCTTTGCTTCTGCTGCTTCTCTGTTTCTTCAACTTTCTTTATCTTATTCTCTAGATTCTGATGATAGCGTTGTCTGACCGCCCTGCAACTCTGAAGAAGTCCTGCCGGTATGAAATAATCAGTAAAGTCAGGAGTACTTTGTAATTCAATGAACACCATCTTCAAGGTAGCCTGCCTGCAGACGTTAATTCTCCTTCGCCCTGGGAAAAACACCGAGCGTTCCTAGGGCGAAGGAAAATTAACGTCTGCAGGCAGGCTATCTTCAAGGCTACCAGAGTATTATCGTTGAAGTTCTCAACATTTATGTCTGCAGCGATTGAACATCTGACTGTCTATGAGAAAGTACGAACACTTTATTCAGCTCTTCCTGGTCTTTGTCGAGGTAGCCCAACAGAAATTCATCAAGCCTTGCGGTTGCACAAGTAAAGCTACTGGACTCCAGCCCACATCCTTCTTCATTTCACTGACAAAATTCTTGTATTGTAGCAAAATGGAGTCACTCTGAGAGGGCGTTCTCTAGTTGGCCTTTTAAAACACCTGAGGAAGCTTTGAGAATGACTGAATAACCGCTTCTTCGTTCTTCATCAGGTGCACTGGATCAAGCAAGACCACATGTCTGACAATCGGGTAACCAAGTGGGCATCTGTCAATCAACTTGGCCAACACAGCAAGCAGAAATCGTCGACAGTCCAGAAAAAAAACTCGGCTTTCTACCTTGATGTTATGTTGTCACTGTCCACAACTTCCGAAAAAGCTCTTCTGGTTTCAAATCCAATGTGAATCTTCCTAAGGCTCTGGTGGTTCTGCTCAAGTTTTGTATGGAATTTAGCCAGCTTTGTCAAGTTGTTGCATGATTTGCAACTTCAGGTTTGACATCGGGATATGATGTTTCCGATGAGAGTCCCAAACTCGCTTGTACGAAAAGCAGCTTGGGTTCAGGTGACTGAAACTTGATCAAAAACTGTTTGAGTTACTGGGCTACAAATGCAAGGAATTGAGTTTGCAGACAAGTACAACTTGTAAAGGTAGCCATCCTTCACAGCACGAAATGTCACCGTCTTTGGAACTTGGCTTGGTGGCTTTCTGAGCACAGTCTGTATATATGTTGTAACTGCAGGGCTCTTTCAACTACTACTAAACCCGCCACCCAACATGCAGGTTGCACAGAAATGTAAGGAAAAAACTGAACTTCCAGTGATTCTTTTGTATTCCGACCTTCTTCCTAGTGAATCATGAAACATGGTGAATATACCACACAGAAATGGAGCAACTTCCCATTCAGCAGCATGCACAACAGTCTGCAGAGCACCACGTAAAGAATGGAGACTGCAGATTCTAGTACCAACTAGTGTGTTCAATTGCTCATCTTTACGCCTGTCAACTTTCGCTCAAAATTACAAGGTTTTCCAAAAAAATTATCAAGCAGAAGTAAAGGCCCAGAAAATATAAAATTCTATGACTTTTCCATAACCTCATCATTTTCCCCTAAAATCCATGGCTATTCCAGGCCTGGAAAATGCATTTTCAAATTCCATGACTTTTCATGACCGTGGGAACCCTGTGATAGCGGATATTAACTGACAATTGACGCAAAAAAATCGCCCGTAACTGTCAGTCAGTTATTTGGAAGCGGCAAGAGATTTAGAAAATGGTGTTTATTCATGCAGAAACACAAAGAGATCCAAAGAATTTCAACCTGTAGCCGTCTTGATTTTATTAGTTTTTGCCACCTCACAGACGCCATGGATTAGGCAACCCTAGTTTACCATTATAGCTTATAGAGGATAACAATATTGGCGAATTCTAGCAGATACTGATAACAAGCTACCCACATTCAGACCCTCTTTAAGGTGACTGAACACAGTTTCTCCAAGTAGTCAGCGGTGTTGCTCAACACCGCGCCGATTATAAATTTGCTCTGTGTGTAAACAAACAACATGGCGGGAAAAACTCGTTTCTTGCTCTCGTCTTTTTCACTTTATGAAGCATAGTTTTAATATTCATTCCTTCCCGAAATGGGAAAATATGATTAATAAATATTATACTAAACCTTTACTTGCATTATGCGAGCTGTGGTCGTGGCAAGTACTGAGATGCAAATCTCGAGTCCGTTTGTGAGTACAGATGCACAAGAAACTACACCAATTTCCTCAGTATATCCCTCGCAAGTTTTTTTTATTTTCCTTAGTGTTAGGATCTTCTGCTTTCTGTGGGGAGAGCGACGATAAATATTTTTTGTACAACCGCAAAAAAAATTGCGGAAAAAACCTCTTTTTCTGTCGCGAACCCTGAAAACTACATAGCGAAAATCGAGGACGTTGCGCGAGCTGAAATCTGCAAACGTCGTTTGTTTGAAGTCGAGGGCGAAAACAATCCGCCGACTTCAACAATTGAGCCACTAGTTCTTCGAGAAAGAAAAGAGGACCCACACACTTCAACTCAAAATTCTGTAAGTCGAATACCAACACATGAAGCTCCAATAGAAGTTTTTATCCGGTACAAAATCGGCAATTTCTCTATTTTACACTGGGATGTCAGTCAACATACTCAGTAAACTTTTTTGCATGAAATTTTTACAATTATTTACAGCCTTGTAGTAATGCAGATCAACGAAAAGAGCTCTCTTTGAACAGTCTGGATACAGTATTGTGGCAAAATGGTTCGGTGGAAAGAAAGCTCTTGGTGGCAGCATTATTTTAGAAACAGCCGGGTAAATCGTTTGTTCAATTGTTGATTTCTTCCAGAAAAGGTCGAATGTGTAGCTCTGTCAATACTGTTCTCATTGGTCACGACTCCAACTCTTTTGACACTCCATTATGGATCTACTTAGAACAATTCTACGCTACTATCCAGAACTCTTTCCGAAGAGAAAGAACTCAAAATTCACTTTGCAGACAGCCATTTATAAAGCTCTGAAAGCTGCCGACGGCTCCATTACCGACATGAGGCAGGCTGCTCAGTACCGGCACTTATTCAAAGCTGAATTCAAAAGTCACGATGCCCTTGAAGACGTGAAAGTGCTCAAGAAAATCCTTTTCCATTCTTCCACTTGTACAACATCAGCTGAAATCATCAACAAGGTTGATTGTGGACTCAGTTACACTTTCAAGTCTTACAAAGACCTTGAACAGTTGTGGAGAGCACATCGCGAGCACATGGCTGATGAGAAATCCGGCATCAACTTCAAGTTCATCAGCCCGTCGCTCTCATGGAACTTCAGATGTAGTTGCTTTAAATCCGATTTTAAACCATTTCAAGGGTCACTTGCCAACTCACTAATTTCTCTTTGCTGCAAACTACTCTATAAACTGTTCACAACACGTACACTCGCAATTCATCATGACTCGCATTATCGAACAGAAATGCTGCGCATGCGCAGTTTGTCGAAAAATTGTGAGCGGTTTCTTTCGCAAACAAATAGGAATTGCTCAAAATCTGGTCGTTAGAAATTGATTAATTTTTGTACGATTTCGGTCAAGATCACGGTCCAGTCACCAAAAGCAAAAAAAATTAAAATCTGACAGAGGAGACCGGCAATGTGACCAAGAATTTAGCAACCAAACTTTTGTAAATGAATACATAACTGTCTGTCACAATCGCGTGAAAACCAGGTTATGAAAATGTCATGGTCTAACTTACATGTGTGCAATTTAAAACAAAAATCTAACAAGCAGTTTTTTTGCATTCGATCTGATACGTTGCCATGGAAACGGATAGAACGACAACGAATCCTACACTAATCGACTCTTCTGGTAATATATTTCAGTTGTACCAAATTTGGGCTCATCAGCTATTATCACTGAGAAGTAAAGCCGTGTTGAAGTACAGGTACTCAAACAAGTAATAACTGTGTTCGGCCACCTTAAAAAACTGATAAAACTAAATTCATACTTCTCTTTATCCTCAACTGAAGAGGACATCTGTTCAAATCCTAATGAAGATAAATAATTTAATAATAAAGAATTTTAAGATAAAGAATTTTAACAAGTCAAAGAAACAGTTTTTCTGTGAATAGGCCTAGATGAGCACGTGACTTGGGGGTCTCACATTACCAATACAGCAAATAAGATATCTAAGTCTATTGGAATTATACGCAGATCAAGTTTTTCCTAAAAAAAGAGTCTCAATGATTTATCCGTACCTGCAATACCATTAAATTCTGAAGTCATTCAAGAAATTCTATAGAAGACACTTGGACGAACTGCGGAAGTATGAAACGACATGGACGGAGATGAAATTGGCGGTTTGAGATAACGGTATGCTTTTGTAGGTGTATAGATATTCGTGATTTGTACTTTGCTCGGTCGTGCATGTATTCTATGGCCTGATAGTGCTGTTTGTTGCGCGCGCTGTTCGCTCTTTTAATCTTTTAACGTGGATTGTCTGTTGTTTCGCGTGCGTTACGCGTTCATTGCGTCCTAATCTTGCTGTTGCTCGCGGGCTCAGGCTTGATGCCATCCTGCTTTGAGAAATTTTGGTACGTACGGCCGACCGGTGCCTCGACTTCATGCGACCTCATGCGACCGACCGCGGTGGCTTGTTCACTAATATTTTGTTGAAAAAACGCTGAGTTTCGTGTTAGATTCGAGCAAAATTTTGTATGTCGTTCTTCGTTTCCGAGCAAATTCAATTTCCTTCAGGACATGGACTTGCGAATGTGCGAATAGCTTCGACATTCATTGACATTGAGTTGGAAGAAATGAAAACACAGACCGCTCAATAAATTCAACTTCAAGAGACTCCTCGGGTAATGTAAGTGTGACCATTAGTTATATTAATGTTTACACCAAGTCAAAAAAAATAGATCCTGGGCTACGGAATTTGCATCGTGAGCAGACCGTAATTATGGAGCCCCTGAAGGGTCACATCAAACTATTTTTACTGTCACTTTACTGCCACTTTTAGTGCATGCAAACTTTACTGCCACTTTTAGTGCATGCAAACTTTACTGCCACTTTTAGTGCTACTTTTACTGCCACTTTTACTGCCACTTTTACTGCCACTTTTAGTGCATGCAAACTTTACTGCCACTTTAGTGCGAGTTTTGGTGCGAGTTTTGGTGCGAGTTTTAGTACCAGTTTTAGTGCCAGTTTTAGTGCCAGTTTTAGTGCCAGTTTTAGTGCCAGTTTTAGTGCCAGTTTTAGTGCCAGTTTTAGTGCCAGTTTTAGTGCCAGTTTTAGTGCCAGTTTTAGTGCCAGTTTTAGTGCCAGTTTTAGTGCCAGTTTTAGTGCCAGTTTTAGTGCCAGT
>JANSTR010172375.1:0-16659 GCA_025434805.1 Antipathozoanthus remengesaui | reverse complement strand
CCAAGGGACTAACATAACACATAAACACTGTCCTTTTGTCCATATAAGGAAAGCATTTCTCTTCTCACTACCAATTCGTTATCACTTATTGTTCGTTCTCAAGAGAAATCCATTTTATAAGTATTGGATTGTATTAATAACATTCCAAAAATACTGGGATGATTAGACTTGTTTTCATTCAATAGACAATATGGCAACAGATAATTGAGACTTTACCAAAGTGACGCACATTGAAATTAGTTGTTGGTTGTTAGAGGTGCTCAGCTGAAATAACAGGTTGCCCAAAGGGATGATTCAAGATTGTAAGGTGTCTTCTCTTGCCTACATGAATGTTTTGGGAACAACCCAGGATTGGAGATTTGAAGGAAATCAAGCTGATGCTATGTAGTACAGAATACAGTAAGTTCAGTTTGTTGTGTGTTCAATGACATGTTGCCCTTTACTGTTTAAAGACAATTTGCCGGCGAGGAGCGGATTGGTTTGCTGGGTTTGGGCGGCCAAGGAACACAGGAACCAAGGTTAGTTGTGAGTAGCATATACTGATAAGAATCCAGGCACCCCGAGTACACACATACAATATGATTATTTATAATTACAGTCAAACCTCTCTAAGACGGCCAAGGAACACAGGAACCAAGGTTAGTTGTGAGTAGCATACTGATAAGAATCCAGGCACCCCGAGTACATACATACAATATGATTATTTATAATTATTGTAAAATATCTCAGAATTATATTTTTGTACAGCGTTGTCATGTAGTCAAGTGCTACCATGAGCTACATGTATTGTATTCTAAGCTCTGATAGAGACTGTGAGGAAAATGAATAAGTAATTAATGGTAATAGGACTGAGTGGAGTCCAATTCGGTCTGTTATCATTACGCGTGATTAACAAAATTTCTTTAATCACAAGTAATGATAACAGACGAAATTGGACGAACACAAAGTCCTATTACCAATTTATTATAATTATAATCTCTGAAAACTAGACTGAAAGACGAAATCTTTGCAGATAAAAACATATTTTGCTGATTTCCATAACATTTGTAATGGTTGAGTGGAGTCCGTTTCTGTCTATTATCACTACTTGTTGCTGATTGGTCAGAAATCCTGAAGCAGGATTGTGATTGGTTCATTCAATTGTCCCGATAACAGGTAGCCGATAACAAGTAGCCGATAACAGAGTGTTGTTATCGGATAGTTTTCCAAGGCAATTAGGGGAAAATAGAGTTCAGAATGGGCCAATCAGATTTGAGGAAATTGTAATTATTATAATAAACCGGGATATTTTTTTTAGTGGCCTCAGGTTCACACTTCTTAGAAAAAGGCGGGAAATGTTCCCGCCAAAAGTAGTGATCTCGCGCGCGTAATCTCACCAAGCACGCAGCTGCGCTTCACTGTTTGTCCACAGTGACTCTTCACATCAGTGTGTTATCCATATAAAGTTCTCTTGTTGAATGTCTGTTATAAAGTCAATTTGGACCAGTTCTTTTCCACGTATTATATACAGTTCTGGAGAAATAAGCTTATGATGCAGTCTGAATTGCCGAGTAATTCAGTTGTAGGATGCGCCGAGGCACAAAGCTACTCTGTAGATTTAGAAAAACTCCTCCAGAAAGCAGGTAAACTGTATCTCTGCATTTTTTGTATCTCCACTGTTTTTCGACAAGGTAACCTCAGTATTAAAGGCAACAACTCAGTCTACGAATCTTTAATTGCATTCTTCACAGAGTTTGAAAATTCACAACTGGTCAAACAAATCGAAGAAGAAGATCAAAAATGCTCGGGTAGGTGACACAAGACGGGAACTAATGCAACACACCAAAGCTAACATGTTGGCGTAGGAAATCTGTTTTCTGAAGTACAAGACTACTATAGCACTCTATAAATTTTAATTCTATAGATTTTAAAATTTTATTCTTTGATATTTAAAATCAGTCCCTTATTAAACTTGATTTATAGCTTTGCAAAGGCATTTTGAAGAAAGTGTGCAGAAAACGGAACAGTTCGAAAAGTCAACTGCAGAGCTTGACAAAGAGGCAAAACAACTACACAAGCAATTTAAACAGAGCAGAGACATTTGTGAAAGGTAAACTATAATGAAAGCCAAAACTGATCAGTTGTCAAAATCTTTGAATATTTCCAGGTAGGTCGGATAGTTATTTTGTCTCAAAAAGACACTGGTCATTATCTACGAAAAAGTTATTTAGAAACCATAGCGTCATTGTCTTTTTTTTTTGAAAATCGGTAAAAAAACACTCAAGTCGGCAACTTTCCAAAAAAAAAAGTTTTCCACGTCGGAGAGTAAGCCAAACATTGGATTGATTCGACAAAAGGTTGAGTCGCTGTGTGTTACGAAAGGTTTTAACTTTTCTAACGAAGGGTTTGCGCTCGAATCTTGACTTCATCCTCGAGGAAAAACACACAAGTCACAACTCTTGGTTGATTCATCCCATCAACAGTATATATAGATTTCGCCATTTTCGGGGACATTTCACAGTTACCTAACGATTCATATCACAGTCTGAAGTTTTTTTCTGATTGTTTCATAAAATATAAATGTGGTTTAAATATTCCAGCTGAGCTGAGGTGGAGGGGTCAGGGCGACTATTATAACATGGCCACAATTCACAAAGTAAGTAAATTTTCCCGGTACTGCCACTGGTGAATTCTAGATTGATTGGGAGTAGATTTCCTTTCGGCAGGGTTTCCTATGATCTCGAACAACAAATACTTAAATGAAGTTCCACCAGTTTAGCGAGCTAATGTGGGGTGGGGCAAAACCCACAGAACAAATTGGTTTTCATGAATCCACTCTCTTCCAGCTTTAGTCTTAGATCGTCTCTGGCTTTCTGATACCTAATCCCATTTTTGTGCCTCAATGCCTGGCAGATTATTGCCTAATAATAGATAACAATAACCTGTTTTTCAGCCTCAACAGAACGAACCAGGTACTAAATGACCACGAGGAAGCACTGCAGTTAAAATTGGATAATGCCATTGCTAATTCTGAACAAATGAGGTGCGTCTGATTTCAGTGAAGTGATACAAGTTCGAAGTATTGGTATTCCTACTTTGTAAGTGAATAAATGAACATTCTTATTTGATGAACTACAAATGTCACAAAACAAAGTAACAGTTACAAAGCCTCACACATCGTTGTAGGTCACAACATTCATCAGTGGAGGAGAAGTACGAGAAAACATGGCAGCAATATCTTTCAAAATATGAAAGTTCACAAAGTGCAGCAGAATTGTCCAAAATAAAACAAACAACACAAAATGTACAGGAAGAAGGTACCAGAATCATAGCTTTGATTACCCTTGAAATTTATAATATAAAGTATGAGTACAGTGGCACAGGCTTCAAAATAAGGTTTACTTAATGCTTTAGAATTTATAATACTGAGAATTGTAATTCTTGATTTGTCTTGCACTAGCATCTATTTCTTCAAGTTAGAGTTAGCCAGGGTTAGGAGAATTGTTACTGTTAGGGTTACAATTAGTGTTAGGGTAACAACTACATTTGAATGTGTGCAGTGGTGATACATAGGGCACTACCCCCTTCCCTTTTGTGTTTGAACTTTTAGTTTTTTTCAAAAAAAGACCTTAAAAATTATGGAACCCTGTAGAACTTACGTATACAGTGCCTGTGGTAGTTAGTAAAGTTACATGTAGTTGGTGTCTACCATTTCAAAAAGGTCTGGATCTGTGCTGGGATTGCTATTTTGAGTACGGAACCAAAAAATTAATGGTCACTGCATATGGCTTAAACAAATGGTTCAGAAGTTGAGGTATTTTTGATTATGTGAATTTTTAAAATTTATTCTTAATTTTTGATTATATTAGGTTTATATGAAATCGGGTTTAACAAATAACAGCATTAAAATTGCGATGGTTATGACTTTGTATTACTAACTGCTAAGTGTACTTGTACAGTGCAAAATTTAGAGAAAGGTATCGAACAGATGAAGATCCATATAACAAAAATGGAAGAAGAAAATAGAAAATTAGAAGGTAAGTGGCACACATATCTCAAGGGAGGGCTGGACAGTTTCGAAAAAACTGCAAGGCAAAATGGTTGTAAGAAAATCATGCCAAAAAAGCACAACCACTAATTATGCAAACACAGTACTGCCAAAAACTCTTGGAAACTGAATGTGACCAGCAAAAAATCAGAAAAAAATTACCCACACCCCTCCTTAAAGATCTGGATCTGATAAAATGTGTCCAAGTTAAGTACAGGCAACACATAATTAACAAAAACAACACCATTTGATTTGAAATGTACTGTTTAATACTTATTATTTTTTTTTCTTTTTTTCTAACAACTTTATTTGGGCTTACACAGATTACAGTAACAAACACATACTTATATGTCCAGACTTTGCTAATAATGACATCATTAATATACAATATTCTATCTGAACTGGACTTAGGGGGGGGGGGGGGTTCTTTTACACACATACTATTTCAGTCAACATGTAACTTGGATAAATGGTAGTTTTGGACTAAAATGTATGCTTAATGGTATCCTATACACCATTTACCTGTGCATTTTACAAAAAATAGCGAGCACTATTACTGTATCTGCAGTACTACTGTTTGTTTCCTGTTTTAAATACTAATAGCTATTTACTGGTCAAGTTTAGAAACTGCAAAGACTACTGACGTTTCAGCAAGAGCTGTTATTCTGAAACTGTATCCTTTAACATATATCTACTTTGTAAAATTTGTAATCTTTTGTGATACTTCTTGTGCAGCATAAGCACACATCTAAACCTTCATGCCCTTGATAGGATAAGACTGTTACATACTGTGTGTCTACTTACTTACTTGTATAATTTTCAATCCATGTAGTCTTATGACTATACAGGATGCTAAAATAATACCGATAAAAAGACGTTTTACAGGAAATTGTATAGCACACTTACAATAATTTACAAGCTGACACGCTACATACATTTCTAATTTATAAGATATCATACCAAAAAAGAAGAAAAACTATGAAGAGTTTTAATTTATATAGACACACATATTAACATTGCAACTTTAAAAGATCCTGATAAACAAGACTATTATGTACCATGTGTCTACACTGCAACTTTGACACCCCTGAGAGACTAGACTGTACATACTGTGTGTCTACATAAATTTACAATTTTTACAACATCCCTGATAGACTAGATTGTTACATACTGTACTGTGGGCCAACATTGCAACCTTTATGCCCCCCTGATAGCCTAGACTTTTACATACCCATAAATCTACATCACAACTGCACAGTCCCAAGATAGACTACACTGTTATATACCCTTGGGTAGATACATTGCAACATATAACATGCAAACTTGCACATTTGGGATGTTAGCCAGGACTAAGGAATGTACAGTGCATTTTGAAAGTTTTAAGAAAAGGTCTACAAACTAGAACAAAGGAATTTTAGGTGATGATCCAGAAATGGGAATTGTGATCACACAAGAACGTCAGTGACTCTATCAAAGCATGCTAATCATGTACAATAAATATATCTTAATTAGCCCTTTTTGATAGACTGAAAGACTAACCTCTGGTTATTACAGTTGGCAGAGTACCTTTTTTCTTGTTTGATTTAACTACTTCTAAATATTGTAAATTTATTGCACAAGTACTGAAATAAATTGAATTGAATTGATATGAATGAGAATTAAACAAAAACAGCTGTTATCAATACTTGTTTTGGACTGGACCTTAAATACCATTGCATTAAAGTCTAGCGTTGTTAATACCTGTATGTTAATGATAGCATGCGCAGGCAATATGTCAAGAAAATGTACATACAATTGTACTACCTACATTTACCCTACTCTATGGTACCATAATCATGTCTTACTTTTGTTAGCCTAGCCTACAGTTGGGCAATGGTATAATTAATAAATATTAACTTATTTGTGAGTAGTACAGTTTCTTTGACAACTGGAAAGTGCCAAAATGTATGGTGAAACAGTCAAAACAGTGACTGCTGGAAAACAAAAGAGTCTTACTCTCAGAAAAATAAGAGAGGAACAGGGAATTATTAAAGAGAAAATCCAGATAACAAAGGACACAACTGACAAAGGTACCCTATAATGGCTAATCATACCTTACAAGTAACATAGCCAGAGTCAAAATTCTACAGCCAACTCTTGCTCATAAGGTCTAAGGCTGAATAGTAGAGAATTATAGGGCAATATTTAATATGAGGATGTTTCATTGACATATGACACCAATATCACAAATATAAAATCATGCACTCCAACTCGTAACTGACAAACTTTTGGGTTTCCCAAAATCTTTGTTGATGAGGAACAGATAAGTTCAATTTAACCTCTGGCATAGTCAATGTCAACAAATGTAAAAATCAATAAACAGACTCCCCCAGATTTCAGTTAGAATTGAAAATGCAAGCATAATTTACATAAATTAGAGTAGCTCAAACAATACCACTGATGTTCCATTTAAACTGCAGGTTGATGCATTAAAAGTTAAATATGGATTAGCACTTGAAATTTACTAATGATTTCTTAAAATTTGTGTATACTTGTCTAACAAACATATTACTTGATATTGAAACAATTGCAGCTGCCACAGTTTGTGATGTCACAGAAAGTTCCCGAACTATAGTGAACCCAGCAACTGAAGGCCACATAACAGAAATTGAAAGTGAAGGAGAGAGAGTCAGTGAACCACATGGTGACAGCATAATGTGCACAGTGCAACCAAAACCATCAGCAAGCACACTGGAGCATCTTGCTCATAATAGCATAAATGATGTATTTGCAAGAATCACAGCTGCTGATCCAAGTGATACTGTACTTATGACCACTACTAACAGTGACACTACCTCTTGCAAGCCACAAGGTTCACCTTTAGGTACAGTTCAGAAACCCCCTGAATTGGGAATAGAGGGAAATATCTTTTACTAGTCACTGACACTGAGGGGATAATTGTTTAGTATCACTCAAACTGGGTTCCTTCCTCCATTCATTTCATCTGAAGTCCAAAAATGGAGGAAAAACATTTGCAAGGCACCATTCTTTCTCTTGCAGCCCTATGCCCCACTAGGGGCCACAAGGACTGAGAGAGAGAGAGAGAGCGAGAGAGAGAGAGAGATTCTTTCTCTTTCATGGATAAGTTACTGAAGGTGTCTGGTGCAAGATGTTCAGTGAACCAATCTGAGCAACAAAAAGTGCTATTAACCTACATGTAAATATTTGTATACCATATATATTTTTAATGGTTAATGTTTTTCAGAACATGAACATTTTCAGGACATGATGACTCTTCAAAAAATGACTCAATAGTTCCTGTTGGCAAAGCTCAGCCAGTTTGCATAATAGATGGTTGTAAGCTGCTTGTAGTGGCAGTATAAAGGCAGCACACAGACCCTGGAAATATTTATGTTCTAAAAGAATGCTATCAAAGTGAATACATAATTTATGGTTGCAGACAGTACTTATAATGAATGGTACTAGATTAGCTCAGACAAAAACAAGCTTCCATCGCAAAAAGGTCTTGTTTGTTTGCTATCTAGATGAAGCCTCCAGCCCAAAAGAACACAACTTGGGTACTGCTATATCGTTAGATGCACAAGATGGGGGAGCCCAGTTTGCCCCAAACTCTTCCACGCAAGCCACTTTAGAGAGGACACCAGTAAGTCCAAGATGTGAAGAGACAACAACATCACCTCCACAACAGTTTCCAACAACACCAGGGAATGTACAAGAAGACACAGAGATGCAAACATTGGAGACTACTTCTAAAAGTCCCTTCAACTTGCAGACACAGACTGCACGACTAAGACAAATGAGCAAATCTCCTGGGGAGGGATTTACATATCACAGCAGACCCATGTTTAATGTTGCAGATACATCTCATGCCAGTCATCAGGTTGGTAAAGTTAAGGTAGCATGACAACTCCAGCACGAACAAAAATGGTATCTTTATTCGGTGCATTGCATATTCAT
This sequence comes from Antipathozoanthus remengesaui, assembly GCA_025434805.1. NCBI lineage: Eukaryota > Metazoa > Cnidaria > Anthozoa > Zoantharia > Parazoanthidae > Antipathozoanthus > Antipathozoanthus remengesaui. The sequence continues at coordinate 8,675 of JANSTR010172375.1, read as the reverse complement.
GGGTGCATATGTTTAGACATATGCACCCACATATTCAAAATGTGGCTTATACCTTCAATGATCTAAAGCTTTGAAACAGTATGCACCATTCTCTCGTTGACAAAAATCTTTCAGTCTGAGTCACTTTTGAGGTGAAAATCTGTCACAGTTAGTTTGCTTGTTTCTGCAAAAGGAGAAGTGATGAATTCAGCTGGATCAGCTTCTTGAAGTGTTCTAGCTTCCATGCAAGAGATGTTAGCTCTCAAAAGAAAACTTTTCAAAATGTACAGAACTCAACTATAATCATGGCGTATCTTCCACCAAGTCCAACTAAGATTTTGACAATGATGCAGATGCCAAGTGTAGCCAAGTGTTCTGGTTGCTTTGCGACAGTGACATAACAGTGGCATTTTAGGATGTGTGCATATTAATGATCCCCAAGAAGTTGGGGATTATGGATGACCACTCTTGTTCATGCTGAAGTTATAATAGCATTAAAACAGCTAACAATTCAAACAACCTACAGTATAATTTAATTTCTTTGGAGAACCGATTGGTGTAATAAATGTTAATTACATAATTTCTACATGATTGTGCACTCCACTACTGGAAACCTATAGTTGTAGCCAAGACACATTGGAGTATAATACCGTTTTTAAAAACACTGCTGATGCCCAGTCAGTGTTTGGAAATTTGAGTTTTGTCTCCAAACACTTCGTGATGGCAGCAGTACATACCTCTTATTAATCGAGTGCGAGATCCATACCGTAAGTTATGGACCCAAGTTTTTTCCAAATTATGGCCCAAGCACAAAGCACGCAAGCCATGAGGAAAAAATGAAGGTCCATAACTTACAGTACAGATCAAGCAAACAAGGTTAACCCTTTCAGCCCCAGCCAGTTTATCAGCACATATCTTCTCCTAACATTACCCACACAGAATATGTTGTTTGGTTATGAGAATAAAGCAATTGGTCATAGACATCAAACTATCTATGATGAAAAACCAAATTCTCCCAACCTGTTTATAAGCAAGCTCTGGAGACAGGTTAGGAGAATTTAGCAACACACCAATTGTCGTGTTTGGGGCTGAAAGGGTTAAAAAGAAATACATATCAGTTGACGCACTTTGCAAAACATTCTCGTGCAAATTCATTCTAAACTGCACTTGACATAGCGTAGTTACTGCTAATAAGTGTGTAGTTTCGACATTACATAAAATACGAAATCTAAGAAGATTTCCAACTTATGGTTATTTTCTTCAAATATAAGACAAAATAGACAAAACAAGTAGTGAAATGCAGTCTTATTCCTCCAGCTCCTATCAACTACTCGAGGCACCGACATGAGATTACTTCACACTACAGCACCAGTTTCGAGGGGACAGCTGGTGCCCCAGCACCCACCGCCAAGTGAGTGTCTTCTACCACCTCCCACTCCAGTTTAGGGATTAAAATAGACATTAGAACAAGGCCAAATTGCCAGTAGTTAGTAGTCACCCAAAATCTATTCTTTTGCTATGGCAAACGATTCGTCACTAGAGAGGTCCTTTCACGAGAAAGAAATGCTTCTGCCGATACACGAACATTGGACTGTACAAACTGTAATGCTCTTAGAGATCCAGATGGGATGTTCAGAGTAGAACCCCACTAACTCGAACCCCTATAACTCGAACAACCCCGCTAACTCCGTTGTTCGTGTTGCAGTTTCATCAAGTCAGGCGAAAAAGTCAACCAATTGCAGTCCAACATTATTAAGTCAAAATTAAGTCAGAAGCTTGTCCTTTTTGGTCTCACTAGCTTGCGATGGAGCTCGATATGTATATAAGTATATATAACAATCTTTACCAAAAGTTTTAACTACGAGAAACTTATGTGCGAGGATAGCGCAGTTGGTGAGATCTCTGCCAACTGCCAACCAGGAGTTCCCGGGTTCAGTTCAATATACGCAGTGTGTGTGTGCGTGTGTGTGTGTGTGTGTGTGTGAGGTTGGCGAAGTTAGAAAGATCTCTGACTGCCAACCAGTAGGTCCAGGGTTCAGTTCAATATCCTTAGTGTGTGTGTGTGAGGTTAGCGCAGTTAGTAAGATCCCTGACTGCCAACCAGGAGGTCCTGAGTTCAGTTCAATATCCTCAGTGTGTATACGAGGTTAGCGCAGTGGGTAAGTACTTTGACTGCCAACCAGGAGCGTGCGAGGTTAGCGCAGTGGTTGAGTCAGTTCAATATCCTCAGTGTGTGGGTGCGAGGTTAGCACAGTGGGTGGGTTCAGTTAAGCGTCCTCAGTGTGTGTGCGAGGTTAGCGCAGTGGTTGGTTCTTTGACTGCTAACCAGGAGGTCCTGAGTTCAGTTCAATATCCTCAGTGTGTGTGTGGGGTTAGCGCAGTAGGTAATTTCTTTGACTGCCAACCAAGAGATCCCAGGCCCAATCCCCAACCTGAGGGAAGGTTCACGAAATTTGTGTGACCTTCTTTCGCTGCACCGTCCGTGGACAGAGACGTTAAACCGTTGGTCTAGCCTCTCGACCTTCTGTAGGGAGATCTACAAGAACCTACGCACTTCTGGACAAGAGTAGGGTTTCGACCCGGTGTTGTAGTCTGTTCCTGGTTGCAGGAGACATTTTAATTAAATAAAAATTGTAAACTGCATGGCTGCCATTGAGCCTATGGAAAGCAGTCTGTACACTAAAGTCCCCCAACAATATTGCAAAACCCTAGCAATTCATCAGCCTAGGGCTGCTATCGGGGTTAAAAGTCGACGACTATCTATCATCTATCTTCAGTTGGTGTCACTTGACTGCTTTCGTTTACTTTATTCAAGCGTTGGTTTTCGTTCCTACTTGAGACAAGGAAAACAAACATTTCAGCCCGTCAAATATGTTACCCCGATCCATATTTTCGGTTAAACTATGTTGTTTTCCTGTTTAAAAACTACTTGAAACTACACTACCATCCCACCTTGTGTCCATCGAAACCATTCCGAGCTAATGAAAAAGGGTGGATATTTTAACAGAATTAACCCCCCTACGTTGGTTTCCGTAGGGATCGTGTCTAGAACCCAAAAATACTCAAAACGCAAAAAATGTAAGTATAAATGCATAGTTGAAGACTTTTTACTGATCAGTAATTTCAAGTGTACAGAACCTACAAGTTTAAAAATCATGTCAAAATAGAATGAGTAATGCATGCTAATACAAGATAAAATATTACTCGCATAATAAAATAAATAAACAAAAATAATAATGGTAATAATGATAATTTTAGTAATTGTAATAGCGCGTTAATTACTATACTGGCAATAAACACAAAAAGTTTGCTAAAGCATTAAAAACTAAATTTTTTTGACGTTAATTTATCACCAGCAGGTGATGGTGACTTATTGCTGTAAACGGTCAGACATGTATCCCATAACTATATATTTATCTACTTTATCATTTTTGTTATGGCAACCAATGCTAATAATGATGATTCTAACGCTAACTTTAACAAGTGATGGTCTTGGAGAAGTGTTTAAGCTAAACGGTATACCTGCTTCTGTCCTGAAGAGTACAGTATTGTAAAGCCGTACATACCTCATCCACAGAGAGTTTGTATTTTGTTCTTTCAGGCAAAGAGACCAGCGGATTGTAATTGGAGTATGCGTAGTGGCCGTACTGGTAGTTATTGCCATAGGTCTTGGAGTAGGCCTCTCCAAAAGCGATAAAACACAACAGAAGCCAAGACCTACACCAACGACTAAACCTAGCTTTCCTCCACTCCCTACGGGCGCACCTAATGCAGATGGACCCTACTCCAAGGCTGCGGTGGCCGCAGATGCTGGAATCTGCTCTGATATCGGCAAGAATATCCTGGAGATAAAAGGGACCGCTGTAGATGCCGCTGTTGCGGTCTCATTCTGTATCTGTGTAATCAATATGCACTCGGCTGGAATCGGTGGAGGAGGCTTCATGCTGGTTTATCAGAAGGCGAAGAAAACCGCTGAATTTATCAACTACCGCGAGATGGCACCAGGCAAAGCATATAGGGACATGTTTAAAACGGAGTCTTCACGTGTCGGTATGTTGTTTTGTTGTCGCCTTCTTTCTTAGTGTATACTACCATGCCTCTCTTTTGATACTTTTATTTTAAAACTGTTTACTATCTCCAACGGTGGACCGTACGAGTTGCGATCGGCGTCTATACAAATCCTTGTATAATTAATTATGTTAAATCGGTACAAATTCAAACCGGTCAGATCGGTGTGAAACCCAAACGGGTTTGAGAAACGTTTACGAATTTAAGCGGGTTCAGATCGGTGTCCAGACAAATCCTTGTAACTGATAACGTTAGACCAGTATGAACTCAAACTGATCATTACGGGTTCAAATCTGGTTTAACAAACATTCTAATGTCCGATCATGAAGATCAAATTCTCAACATTCCTAAACTTACGTCGATAGAGCTTTTCAATAGCTGGCCCGCGGCTGTGGAACGAAATGCCACTCAACATATCAGAACTGTTTCTGACTTTAACGTCTTTAAGAGAAGGTTAATGACTCATTTATTTCACCAAGCCAACAATAACTATATACGAGCGAGAATTTTTGCTTTGTTTTCAAGAAATTGTTATTATTATAAGATAATTAATATTATAAGATAATTGTTTATTAGGTTGTATTTTATCTCGCGTTATATCATTATCCTTGTATAACTGATTACATTAGCCCGGTGCGAAGTCAAACCGGTGATACGGGCTTAAATAGGTGTCCAAACAAATCCTTGTACAACTGATTAGATAAGACAGGTAAGCAGCGTACTGAAGAATCAACTGAGACAGGCACCATTTTTTCGATACAAAAATCTCGGACCGGTGTGACATGTGCATAATGCGCCAAGTTTAGTTTCTTGCGACCAAATTCCGATACCGGGGTAAGAAAATCAAAAAAGAAAATCAACCAATGGTTGACAAAATAATTTTCCTTGCCGTAAGACGGAACTTGACATCTCGAACGTAAGCCCTTCGTCGGAGCTTTGTTAAAAAGCAGCACTTTCGTACTGGTCTTATGAAATCATGATGCAAGGCGACAAGACAAAGTTTGATAAAACCAATGTTGTTGACAGCTATAAAAAAGCGGTGCTGTTAGCTTTGTTACGTTGACTTGATGGCAGGCGACTGGAAAATGATAAACTTAGTGAACCGAGTATCATTCCTGTGCATGACACCCATAGAGAACTTTACTAGTTTGAAGCAAGAAGGTTAATTTTCCAATTAGTCACCGTTGAATGAACATCTCTATCACAGAGCTATGTAGCTTGCGATTTTGTAGCGCGAAATCACATAACCTTCTTGATTCAGAGCTTGCTCTTGTCCAGCTGTTTTTTTGTAGGGGCTTTTCAGGATCAGTTGGGCTTTCTGGTCTGAACTCATCAGAGTGGTCGATAGCTAAGTATCAACGTATCTCCGTGTACATCACTGCCATTGAAATCGCACGTTGCTCTATATTCTTTAAGGTAACTTAACAGCAGTTCTACCTACTTACTAGTGGAGGAAAGGGTTAAAGTAGGCGTCATTGTTGTGGTTGAGATATACGCAATGGAAGCGATCAACTCCTCTCCTTTTTGTAGGGGTTTGAAGAAAGCTGACGTTTCGAGCGCAAGCCCTTACGACGCGGAAAATTGTTTTCATCAACCATCGGTTGATTTTAATATTAGTTTTACCAGAAGCTTATAAGACTATGAGCTTCTGGTTTTTACCTAACCGCCGACGCAGTTTTTCAAAAACTATTTGCTTATACTTTTTGTAGGGGGCATGTCTACCGGTATTCCCGGAGAAGTGAAGGGGCTGTATGAGGCTCATCGCACCTACGGCAAACTGCCCTGGCTACAGGTTGTTCAACCGGCGATCAAACTAGCCAGAGATGGTTTCCAGATTGGTATACCTCTGTATGAAGCGATGGTGAGCGGTAAAAAGTATATTGAAAAAGACCCCGGGCTGAAGTAAGTGACAATTTTTAGTCGAGAAATATTTGGCTCGAGTCTTGTGCATGATTTCCATCATCATTGTAATCATCAACAATAACATTATTAAACCTTTGTGGTGGCTTTATATGTTATAATGATGATGACGATGGTGGTGATGTTTTTAATGATGATAATAATGTTGATAATGATGATGATGATGATGATGATGTTGAAGTTGATAATGAAGGTGATGTTGATAATGATAATGATGATGATGGTGATGGTGATAATAATGATATTTATGATGGTGATAATGTAATGACACCAGCGTTTATGTCTTGTTGACCATAGACAATTACTTTATAACGGAGAAAACATGAAGCAGCTTGGAGAACTGATCAAGAACGAAAAATTGGCAGACACTTTGCTGGAAATAGCGGTAAATCCTCATAGCTTTTACAACGGGTCACTGGCAGAGAAGGTTGTGGACGACGTCAGGAAAGCTAAAGGGATTATAACGCTTGATGACCTCAGAAGATACCACGTTGAGAGAAAGACTGCAATCGTGAACACGAATTTGAAGAATCTCACGCTTTTTGCAGCGGACCCACCGTCGAGTGGTGCCATTATTTCCCTAGTCATGAATATCCTGAAAGGTTTGTGTCCCTACATAATTACCCCTAACTCATACCACCTCCCTATCTTACTGTGTTTCAATTTGCACTGATTAAGTTTGCATCAAGCTCTAGTAAAACGACGTGAGACATGGTGAGAGTTGATGAGAATTCCCAATCTCACTCCTATTTGTTTGCCAATTCTTCAAAATTGGATGAGAGTTGACAAAAGATTTTGTCCGTTTGACCGGTTCATGAGAAGTGTATGTACTGTGGTTAGCTCAGTTGGTTAGATCTGTGACTGCCAATCTACGGTGCCGGGTTCAGTCCCTGGCCTTGCCGAGGGTTGAATTACTTCGGGATCTTCTTTCGCCACCCCGTACGCGGACAGGGACGTTAAGCGGTTCGGCTAGTATCTCGACGTTCTATCCGGGACTTGAAAGAACCCGCGCACTCGTTGATAGGGTAGGTGAATGCCGGTGTTGTGGACTGTCACCTCTTCCTTCACAATGGCCTGTTGTATTTGGGGAAATTTGTAGCAGTGTCTCTCCCGCTGGGGAAAAAGTTAACTCAGTAAATAGAGAGTTGAATAGTTGACAGCCCTCTGACATGTTGTGTGACTCGTTTACAGCTTTCATTCATTCTAACACGTTTGATTTCTCTCGTTGCCCAACTCCAGAAATTTTAATCGGGGAGCTAACTTGTTAGAGTGAGTGCACTCCACCGTTTTCTTTTTTCCCCCCCTATCTTAGGAAAGGGGCAAGTACAGAAATTAATATAAAGCACGACCACTTCTAATTTGGTATCTCTTAAGGGCTGAATCTTGAAGGTTTTCGACGAGCATCCCCATCCGAAATATGGGTTTGTCAACCCCCGCCCCCCTCCAAATGAAGCGATCGCATCTTCATCTTCCCATATTCATTCAAATTCTGTTTCCGCAGGTTACTTATACGAATGAAATTGTATACGTAACACTTATCTACCATTATCTACACTTATATCCATTCCTATCGCGGGTTATAAATGCCTCCAATATGTGTTTTCATTTCTCAGGTGGTAGAGCATCGCAATAGTAAAAACAATTATCCATTCCTGTCACGGGTTATAAATGCTCCCAATATGTGGCTTCATAGCTCACTTGGTAGGTCACTAGTAAGGCACTTATATATTGCTATCCAGGCCTAAATATTTTTTGTACTCCCTGGCCTAAAGTTTGATAATAAGTCCTAATACTGTTTTCTTCGAAATCTGTTGACCAGGGTACAACTTCACAAAGAAATCTCGTGACGAGGACGTTATTTTATCATATCATCGAATAATTGAAGCGTTCAAGTACGGATTTGCTGGTCGCTCAAAACTGGGAGATCCTAACTTTGACACAAGAACAGGGGCCGACACATATGACAGTATAAAAATGGTAAGCTTAAGTATATGGACCTGTTCTTATGTCTCCAAAGTTAAATATTGAATATTTTCAATACAGGACGAAGTTGCGCTGCATGCCCTAAGTTCAAATGAATGGTTCTTAATTGCGTTGTTGATGAATGTGATCATCGTTGATCAGGATTCGCATGACAGCCGATAGTAGTGTACCCCCCCATGGGCTCATGGAGGAATGTTAGGAATGTGAAGAATGTGTGACGTAGGAATATTAATGAGCGTATTGCCGCATCCATACCTAATGAGCGGCATCCATACTAATGAGAGAATGGCGGAATGTGTCAATCAAAAAGTGGCAGGGCCCCTCCCCCCCCTATCAATAAGATATATAATTTGGTTGGCTTAGACTTCGACACATTTAGCAGACATTTTTTTTAATGATGATTGGAGGTTCAACAATCGAAATATTACAAGCTACATTCTTGAATACTTGTGCCGTACAAGTATGTAAAAAGTTGAATAATATAGTTGCTATACGTTGTTGTGGTTGTAAGGTTTCACTGGAGAAACAAGATTGTCTCATGTTATCTCAAGATGAAAAAGTTGATACATATTTTGATGAAGCGCTTCAGTACCTTGATCTCGACAAGGTGGAAAAAGTTATTCAAGATTGTATGAATTCCTTAATTCCTGAGAAGAAGAATCAGAGGATGTTCATATGCCAACACTTGAGAGATCCACGCATAAATCATGAGTGGAAAGCTAAAC
>JANSTR010172264.1:0-16660 GCA_025434805.1 Antipathozoanthus remengesaui | reverse complement strand
GTGAATTTTCCTTGAATCGCATAGCAGGGATGAATCTCGCAAGTTAAATTGATGAGTGTATACAAAATTGGATCAACATTTGCCAGCCGGAAAGCTTGGAGCGCGTGAAAGCCATTTCACTGCTCTGTCAACTGACTGGCAAGCCACAACTTTTGGCGGGAAAGTTTGAGGGCGCGCGCGACAAGATGAGTGCAATTCCATGCTGAATACCTCCTCCTCAATTGGTTGATTAGCCAATCAGTTTGCGTGATTCATCCCTGCTATGCGATTCTAAGCCTTAATTACTTTTGAAAAGCAGTTAGAACTAAAATATCTTTGTAGACACTCTTCATAAATATTACTAATAAATAAATCAATTATATAAAATACGAGAGTTATGCTAGGACTCAACTGGCCGGTTCTTCAGTCAGACTTATACAGGGCAAGAGACGTATTCAGAACACAAGGGTTTTTGATGACACACAAATCTTTCTTTGGTCGCTTTTCTTTGTGGCCTGTGAAAGGATACCTCGACGTAATTTTGCAGTCACAGATCGCTTACTTCAGCTGTAAAACATTACATTTTGAGACACTATCCTGCAAATTTGTTAATGTTTTTTCTCGCAGATTTGAGAGAAAGTCACTATCCTTTATTCTGAGCCTGCGAAAGCCATAGATGTCAGTTTAGAGCAGGGCACTCTAGCTAAGCTGAAAAATTAAAACACTTAAATCTAAATTTGGAGCACCTTGATTTCAGAAGCAAGTGAATACATTATCAGTGTCAACAAAAATCCAGTCATTCTAACTTGCCGCAAGAAGTAATTAAAACTATACATGGGATCTCCAGTAACAACAAGGAAAACTCTATATAGTCCAGGAACCGGAAAAACAGAATACATATACCAATAAAGAAACGCCACATTTAAAAAACGTTAGTATATTCTAGTAAACTGGCAACGCAAAACAAAAGGTTTCAAAAGTTGAGGAAACATAAATTAAGCGTTTTATTTTTCTGCATTCATTAATTTCTCCTAGTTCTTTTATAACCTTGGAGTAAATATAATTTCAATTGTTCTTTTTAAAAATAGTTCCTAACTTCGGAATAATCCTCCATAATTATCTAAAATCTACTATCCTTTTACTATCTATAAGATTAACATTTCTTCAGTTTGAGATAAAAATTGTCTTGTCGAACGTTTAGTATTTCATTTGAAAACATACAGATCAACTCGCGGTAAATATATTCCTAGTTCGGGTTTTTTTTCTTAAAAAGTTGTTCAGTTTTGGGCAATTATTTGAATTTTTCTTAGATATGAAAATGCTTTATTTTGTATTAAATGATGACGTACTTACCCGAATCTTTGCACTCCGCCCTCAACGCTTGGCTGAACATCAAAAGGCAGTCTTGTTTCGAATTCACATCTGAATGAAAGTAGAGACAATGAAACAACTTTTCATAATTAACGAGAATTGAGGGTGTTTGGCGTATTTTGTCTGGCGTATTCTCTTGTAATACAAGACAAACAATATTTGAATACTAAATAAGAAATAGAACTCAACACAAGCCAAAAATAAAACAATCAAGCATGCAATCACTGTTTCATTTGTTCACTGATAAAACACACGCAGCTTTTCTAAATTTACGATTCTGCAGGTCAAGATGTTTGTTGTATCAATTTTGTAAGTTGTCATCTGCTTTTGTGACTACCGATTAGAAACTATTGTTTTTATTGCAACATGTAAATGACGATAAAAACAAATTTGTAAAGATTATAATTGCAACTGAAAAAAGGTAAAAAAATGCATGTGACACTTTGCTGTACAATGTTGATCTTGCCTCCTCGATTGCGTAAAAATAAACGGGAAATCTTCATCCGTGACACAATTGTTACATATAAACGTTTTATTCAAATCAGAATTGTTTGCGTGACACAAAGTTGAAATCTACTGTGAAGTATTTGACATGAACTTAACGTATGCCAACTCAGCGAGTGTTTTCTTTTGAAATTCAAATTGACATTTGTCTGGTCTTCTTTTCGTTGCTATGACAATCGAGTAAATTTTCTTTATATGTAGTCAACCCAACATGTATTTCCTAATTTTTACCCTCCGAAATTTGAAACCAAACCTGCTTGAAACGTTTGAGGTTTTATCTTGCTCTGATAACGAGAATTGGTACTCCTTGTTAAGACTGAACATTTCTTGACTGAATAACAAAAGTGATAAATCCACTCCAGGCGCCGCGCAGCTACTGTGAAAGTACGGAGGGGGGAAGGTGGAGCGAAAAGTGACTTAAAGTGGGGGTGGGGAGCGAAAATACTTTTCTCAGTAACTCCTTACAATTTTCAAAAGGCGGGGGAGGGGGAAAGTTCCCCCAGCTCCTCCCCCGCGGCCCCTGTTCCTACGTTCGTTCGTTTCTTCATTCGTTCCTTCTTTACGCCCTTCCCTCCTTCTTTTCTTGCTTGCTTCCTTTCTTTCTTTCTTTTTTCAGATCCTTCCTTCCTTCCTTCCTTCCTTCCTTCCTTCCTTCCTTCCTTAATCCCTTCTTTTCTTCCTCCCTCCCTTCCTTTCTTTTTTCCTTCGTTATTTCCATTTTCTGTATTTTCATTCATTCCTTCCTCCCTTCCTTCCTCCCTCCCTCCCTTCTTTCTTTCTTTCTTTCTTTCTTCCTTCCTTCCTTTCTTTCTTTCTTTCTTTCTTTCTTTCTTTCTTTCTTTCTTTCTTTCTTTCTTTTTTCTTTCTTTCTTTCTTTCTTTTTTTCTTTCTTTCTTTCTTTCCTTCCTTCCTCCCTTCCTCCCTCCCTTCTTTTCTTCCTTCCTTCCTCCCTCCCTCCCTTCCTTTCTTCCTCCCTTCTTTCCTTCCTCCCTTCCTTTCTCTTTCCCTTCGTTCCTTTCTTTTTCCTTCGTTATTTTCTTTTCTCGTATTTTCATTCCTTCGTTCCAACCACCCTCCCTTCCTCTTTTTCTTCATTTTTATTAATTCTGTCATTTATTTTCCTCCATTGATCTCAGGAGCAGATGTAAATGAAGAGGGTACCTCGGTTGTACTATATGGTTTGTTTAAAATGGTCACTTCTGCTGGAATTTTTGGCGTAATTTGGTGAGACTGATGACATGTAGTAGAACGCAATAGCTGCCGTTATGACTGCAAAACGTCTGTCTGTATAAAGCAGCTTAAAAAAGCTCGAGGGTCTCTTATAGCGACTTAGTTATGTTTACTGCAGTGCTATTAGGTCAATACTAGAATATCGTCCAAGCCCCAATATGAAAAGATATTCAGTAAGTCGAGACTTCGATATTGGGCGAGACCGGAGGTCGAGCCTAATATTACAAGTCAAGACTTAAATATCTTTTCATATTGTGCGAGGATGAGTCCAATAAGTGTTTTATTATAATATGATGCTGTCTAATATCGTCAAATATTGGATCGGCACGCGACTGCAATGCAGACATGTGACTGGTAGTTTATCACTGAGCTATAATAAACATGAATATTTTACAGTGGTCTACCCAATCATTAATCTGATGAGCTCAAACGTTCAGAAGCGCGTCATGGATACTATTCTTCCCCATGGGTACTATTCTTCCCCATGGGTACTATTCTTCCCCATGGGTACTATTCTCCCAGACCTAAAGTATAGTAGCACGTTTGAAGAGGCACGTATCTTAATTTCTCATCCAAAGGCCGGACATATTGTAATCCGAACTGTTAAATGACATTATTTTGAAGTTTGATCATATACTTGCTAGTTTGCAGCCACCCAGCTTGTGGAAACCCATCTCTCCCAACTCAGAAAAAACAGAGTGTTGAATATGCTTGTATACTGAAGACAGATCGTTTCAAGCACTCTAGTATGGTTTCCCATATTTCCAGGTTGCAATTCTATCTATCTTCCAAACCAGCCATGTTAGATATTATCAATTTATTTTAAATAATTATTATTATAGTAATATTATAAAAGTTTTTTTTTATAATGTGTACTTTAGGTGTATCTTATGTATTTTGCAATTAAACAGATTATGTATATGTATCACGTAATTCAGTTTTCGGACTGCAAAGTGATTTCCTTAATGAACGAGTAAATGTTAGCTTTTATTTCTTATCTCTATCCCAACTGCCTGGCTGCTTTCCTTCCTTCCTTCCTTCATCTATATTAATTTTGTCATTCATATTCCTTCTGTCTTCCCTTCCTCTCTCCTTCCTTTCATTCATCTGTTCACCCTTTTTGTCATGCATATTCCTTCTTATTATCTTCCCTTCCTCTCTCCTTATTTCATCTGTTTATCCATCATTCATTCTGCCATTCATATTCCTTTTATCTCCCCTTCGTTTCTCCTTCCCTTCCTTCATTCATCTGTTTATCTCATTCATTCTGTCATTTATATTCCTTCCTTCTATCTCCCCTTCGTTTCTCCTTTCGTCCTTCTCCCGTGTAAAACCTTAAACCCGCCCATGACATCCGGAAAATTCATTAATAAAGTAGATTGACACTAAATATTTAGAAAGAAAATTACACAGTTTATGCCATAAGTGCTCAACCAGAAATGGTATAATAATGGACTATTAGAAAGCACTAATATTTTCAAAAATTTCTGGGGTAGCATATCCCGTATCCCCCTAACGTCTGGCACCTTCGGCGCTCCATTTTTCACTCTAAAGATTTTATGTCTCCAAACCCCCTTAAGGAAACTTAGCTATACGGGCCTGCGGAAGTTGCACTGATACCAGTTATCATATTTCTAAAAAGGCAATAACATTAACTTTACTAATAATTTACTAATTTCGTAAACCAGTCAATACCTTCATAAATCACTCACTCACACGCTGACGCTTTCACACATTCATATATTACTAATCACTCACCCTCAGTGTGATCCGGACAGACACTACAAGTTTTTAATGAGTCAACATACTCTGATTTTCTTGGCACTGATAGCGTTAATGTTTGTACAAGCTAATAATAATCACTTTCGCTTAGAAACACGTTTCTTCTCAGTCTTCTTTTTATCAGTTTAATGACAATAATTGTTTCATTCTCTCTAACTGGCAAAGTGTACTGTGGCTCACGTCAAAGGAAATAACGAAACTACCATTGCTTTTGCAAGTTGGGAGCATTTTAGCATGACTCAGTTACGTAGCCGGCAGTGACTGCCGTAACTTTTCGATATTTGAGATATCTTACTGTATGGCAGCCAAATCTGAAGAACGGAATTATATTGTCATACAAAATGGATTTGGAACAACATCAGTGTAAAACGAAATTGCTTTCTCTTCCACTTGTACTAAACGTTCATTGTAGAGTGAAGCGGTACGAATCCTCTTCAGCTTGTCTGCATAATGAAACAACTATTTACAGCTATATGATATTTAACGACCTCGTATTTTTTAACCAACTTTGTGTAAGAATAGGTTGAATCATATATACTGTTCAAATTTAATAGTATCACAAATTCGAAACAGTTTTTCAGCAAGAACAGTTATCCCATATACAAGGATATTAAAGAACGATTTTAGTTTGAGAAATGACCGAATTTCCTCCCAGCCTAACAAAAAATGAAAAATACAAGAAAATAAAAATAGAAAACTGTGCATGCATTACATGTAATACCCATGCATGACAAGTCAGCTTCACTCCAGGTCAGAAAAAATATTGCATTTTCACCTATAGGTTGGTGAAAACATATAAAACTGGACTTACAACTCAAAACTAAACATAGCTAAGAACCCATAAAGTAGATGAAACCATGCAGGCTGTTAAGGCGTGTTCACACTAGAGACGCAAATGCAAGCTCAGACGCAGACGCAAGCGCAAGGACATTCACACTAGCGACGCAAGTGATACAAGCAACGCTTGCGTCTGCGTTTGCGTTTGCGTCACCCCCATTCACACTTTGAAATTTGTGAAGTAAGAGAAAACGCAAGCGCAAGGTGTGCGCAAGAAAAAGGAAATTTTCCTTTTTCTTGCGTCTGCGTCTGCGTTTGCGTCAAGTTACATTCACACTTCTTTTTATTACTCTTGCGTCTGCGTCTGCGCTTGCGTTTGCGTCGCTAGTGTGAACACGCCTTTAGCTTCGATGAGGCAGTATAACAGACGCGAAGAAACAAGAATACCAAAGATATATTCCTGAATTTTATAAATGGAAAGTCAAAATATGAAATTATACTTTGGCCATGTGTTGCAGTCAAGCAGTTTGTACGTGGACGTTTCGAGCTCAGCATTGCTAAAGCTGTACAGATCAATTTGGTTACAAAAGATCACACATAGATACATAAACCTCGAGCGGTCTTCAGTATACATTTTTGTGTATATGTGTGCTACTGAAATTCGAGTGTAAAATATATGTTTTGCGGCACCAAAAGCCAAATTCTGCTGTATCCAGTCATCCACCCACTCACTTGACTCATTCATTCAACTCGCTCACATATAGTAAACTTACATATACAACTGTCTTGGGCTTGTTTCACGGCATTGATCCGATGCCCACTCAGTTCTGACTTACTCACTAACTTAGAAATTAAAACAAAAACTTGTATAAGGGCGTCTTTTTTTATAGTGCTTGGTGTATTTGCAGCTACAGAATGAGAAACTACGTACAATTCTCTTATCAAACATCTGGACAAATTCAACGTTAAAACACGAACAAATATAATATAATTCCCAGTTGTACGACATTTTCCATTGACTTTGCTTCATACAAGTTATAAATATGAAGAAAAGGCTAGAAAACCTGGCAGTTAGTCTTCGTATACACCAGCTCTACAGTTTTCAAGCATTTTTCTTTTGTTATTGAAGAAAGGGCGGAACAACAGCACAGAACGTTCTGGAACTGACGACCATTGTCAGTAAAACGTTTTTGCCTCGCCACTATTTACTAGTTAACCACTTCAGTAGATGTAGTAAAGAGAACTCTGAGTGAATGAGACTATAAAATACAATTTATTTTTATAATTTAATTGGTCAATCACTTTTCTTTGAAAGTTACAACATTGTAAAATCCGACTAACCATAGTTGTAAAATATTGGAAAGCAAACTACATAGTTAATAATTAACTCAAACTTACGCTTTAAGAGATCCTCAATGAAAAACCAAGGGGAACCTCCAAATTAGTTGTCAAACATTAGAGAAGGCGACCACGGAGACAGTAAACCGACTCGATATAGAAACCAGGACACAAACCCAATTTTCTTCCGCCCTTAAAAAGGATTCACTTTAACAGACACCGTGGGTGGTCTACAATTCGCTCAGCGGCTGGAACGCCTGGTGACATCTTTGCTCCGTTTATCAGGTCAAGTACTAGACAAAATAGGTTTACCTCGGAGCCAAATTGGCCAGGGGGAGAGGGAAGGGGTGTAAGCATGCCTCAAAAAACTGATATGATTATAACCCTAGTAGGACATACGATATCTGACTGACTGCTTCCTGTTTCCAAAGTCAAAGGTTTGTTATAGAGCTGTCAATGCTTGCATCACTTTTTTTTACAGAACATGCAATTCACAAAATAGCTGCTTTCTTCGTTAATGGACTAAGCGTTTGGTTTAGTTTTATTTCAAAAGTGGACAATTGTTCTCCTTCACGAGTTAAATTGTGTATTTGAACACAAACCCTTGAGAATTAATTGATAATTGTTGTTCTCGACAAAGATATTAGCCTTGTTCCCCCGAGTATAATAATTTGTCATCGTGTTTTGGTTTACGAGAGGCTTATCGGGCCGCTAGAGGATAATTCTGATGTCAGCATCACCGCTGTCTCGAGGCATGACTTTGTAGGTCATCTGCAGTTGCTATACAATCACAAAAACAAACAGAACAATTCAAAATGACCTAATGAGTTTTAAAAGAGTAGAAGTAAGAATTTTAATCAACACCTATTTTGTAAAATCTTTGAAAGTATTGCTGGAATCTTCTTCAGCGCTGGAATGGAAAGAAAACACCCATACCACAAAACATATCAAGATATCAAGATATACCAGCATCCTTAGCGGTCATCGTTCGTGAATTGAAGTTTCGTGATCAGCTAGCTTGCAATGAACAAATTGTTTTAGATTGAAAAAGCAAATTTAATCATCCAGTTCTTTTATATAATAAACTTTTGTCAAGATCGACAGAGCGGCACCAAATGAGCATTGAGAAACACGTGTTTCGACAACTCGCCCCATTTTTCACTTATCTCTGTTCTTCAAAGAATCTCGAAAGATTAATTAAACTCAACTTTGCGGCCAAATTATTTCTCTCATAAAAATCAAGATGGTTATTGCGGAGTAAAAGAAGTAACCCAAAGAACGAGAAATCGCTTCCGCGGTTTCCTAACACACTTACATGAATCTCTGCAAAAAGACAGAAATGTCAATTATAGACTGGCAGTGAAGTTTAATCAGATCGTATGACAAATGGACTCTGGACTGATTTTTAAACCACCAGTTTGATATTTCTTGTCAAGAATCGCAGTAATTATCCAAATTATCTATTCCTCCTTTTTTCATTCTGTTTAAACTTTCTATCACGACTTCTTAACCTGGCCACATGAATCATACAGCGCAGTAACCTCAAATGCCGCTGAAAATCGTTTACTTCACATGAAATGTGAAGCTCGTTAGCTGGTTACAGCTTTCAGAAAAATGTCAGTTTTGTCAGATTTTTACTTTGATTGTTTGGTTTTTGTTCCATTGTGAAGTGAAGACCTGTCAGATATAGAGAGGATGTGAACCCACGACTGGTTTGCACGGAAACCATTCAAGTGCTCATAAGAGGAAACAGTGACCTCTGTGGAGGTATTGCCGCCCCCATCTGAGATGGATATTGCCCGATAACGGCCTTTCTTACAGGAAGAATTAAAGAAAATCAGCCAGGTGTTTCTATCTCTTTTCTACATCTGTTCTTGAGGATAATGCAAGAGTGTACTAGAGGTGTGGGGGCAGGGGGCAAATTGGACCACACCCCACCCATGACAGGAGAGGGTGCAGACATTATTTGGTATTGCTCCTACCCTGACAGGCCGTTTTGGACCGAAATATTATCACATTTTATTAGGTTACTATTGTCTTACTGTTATACTGAAAATGATTTCACCAAGGGATGGAAGGGTTCAGCCATACAGAACCCTGGTCTCCTTTGTCTGCCTTGTGACTTCTTCTATTCGAGTGAGGAGTTCAGTCCTTTTTGAAGAATAGTGTGAGGTGGCGGTGGGACAAACGCATTTAAACACATTCATTTGAATCTATCTCACTTGTATGCTAGCAAATTGGCAATTCAAAAAGTGTTTTGATCAGTAGACAGGCCAAGTGAAAGGAGTGTGAGTAGATGTATGAGAACGATCGCTTTAATGTCATTCACTAGCAGAACCGCTATCTTTCCATCGTCCAGGTGAGAACAGAAATGTTGTTAAGGAATTATAGTCATAAAGAAACCTTCTGACTAACGCCGATTCCGAAACGAAACTAAAGAGAATGTAACTTGGTTTGACGCTGTAAGATATGAAGAACATATAAAGGAAATTGTCTTACATGTCTTTCCGGTAGCTCGCATTTATATGGTAACATTTCATTAATTGGAAATGGGATCACATATACCAGATCGTTCCATATGGACCTGAGCACACACAGCGACTTTAAGAGTTCTTGAGAAGCAAGCAAAATTTGCTGATTCAAACCCAGTAAAGCAGTAACTGAGATTTTGAGTGCATATCTAGACTGGAATCATCGAATTCCTATAGCGATTCCATGGGAGTTGCCGTTTAAACTGACCCCAAAACACATGTTCTTGTTTGATAAAAATAACACGACTAAATATGTAAGTATTAGCACTTATATATACAAGCTGCAACAAAAGTTCTGGATTCTACACCACAACAGGGAAGAAAAAAGAGTTTGTGTAAAGTTGATAGTGAAATTGAAGTGCTTGAAGTGTTTACTGGCAGTACAGATGAACATGTGTGACAAGCTTTTGGGCACGTGTCCGGGAGCACGCAGGTGACTCGAGCAAAAAGCAATGAAATACACTTTCTAGCGCGTTCGTTAAAACCTGAGTGCCATAGGCATATTTCATATATCCCTTAGGCCGAGAGCGAAACTATACAGCAACGTCCTTCTCAAGGTAAGTTCTCTCAATAGAATCTTTTGTTTGTAGTTTTTAGAACATATCTCGCAGAACGCCACACGCTCTTTGTGTATGAACCGGTCGCAGCCAATTGTTCTTTATAACTGTTTTTAGCAAATTCAACCCAAAAATAAATGTCTTTATTCTTTTATACTGTACGTGTATTCTAGAAACATACCGGATACTATCGTTTCTGTCCGGCGGTTTTTACGGTTCTGAATGTGCTCTCAGAGATGTTTTCTCTCTCTAAAGCTATAATCTTATATGTAATTTCTTCAAACACCATTCAGCCTGTTATAATACTTTTCAAGTACATTTATAGGGAAAAAGAAGCTCAAAACTAATAAGAAATAGCAATAATTACAATACAATATTTTAATTTCCATTCAACCCTAAATGAACAGGTGGAATTTTGGGTGCTTTGGTCCAGTTTTACCTAAGATTGTTGTGGTTTGTTCCCAAAGATGTGCTTGCATGTTCTGGGGTGCCCAGATATACGAGACCAGAAGCCCGCGTGAATGGATTCTCTCGGAAGACATAGAAGTGAGTGGACATTTATAGACTGCAAGTAACTTATATATTTGTAAGCTGAACCTGGAACACGGCCGTCAAGCAAAGTCAGAGTATGCCCACGAGAAGTAGCAAGTCTGTCTTGTTTAGCAGTCAAGAGCAGCTCTAGGTATCTACACCGACATTGTACTGTGTGCTTAGTAAAGACTTATAAATCATATGAACTAAATACAGCTGCTACAAAACCAGTAATTATTACATAGTCCTTTTGATTAGAATTCTCTTATAATTCAGTGGAATATTTAGGCAGAAAAAAGATCAAAAGTTAGTCCCGTTTATTCCTATGCATCTTGAAAATCGAAAGCAGCAGAAGTCTTGAGAAGTACTGTGTTGTTACTCAGTGCTGCTCCAATCCTGTGAAGCTCTGTTCATTCGTAGCTCCCTTAAACAGAAGCTTAAAACTTGTAGTAGCCTTTTGTAATCAAACGAAAATTTATAATCTCTGTGATGCTCCAACAAAGGGCTACTGCTCGAAACGTCAGCTGTCTTCCCATCTTATACGGTGCAGAAAACTGTTTTGTCAATCCTTCGATGATTTTATTATATGTTTCACCACGTCTTTTTTTTAAAAATAGTTATTAAGAGTTTAATACTATAAACAAATTCTAATAAATACTTTTTAAAACCTCTGGACTGCGTCAGCAGGTAGGTAAAATGTGTAATAAATCAACCAAGGGTTGACAAAACAATTTCCTGTGTCGTAAGGTGGGGAGAAAGCTGACGTTTCGATCATTAGCCCTTCGTCGGAGCATCTGAAAAAACCTTATACAGTGCCAGAAGGGGTAAATATAGGAATTTTCTAATTACAGCGCGTAAACTATTTTTTTGTCAACCCTTCTATGGTTGGTTTTATTACACGTTTTACCTACCCTCCGAGGCAGTCAATACTATTTAAAACTAAAATATTTAAAAGTTTAATAGAGTTCATGCGTTCCTTTAAACAAAATCGCCTGGCATATCATCTTTAAAATGTGCTTACAAATACAATACAATTATTCCCTGCAACTCTTAAAGGACCAATCATCTTTAACCAAATCAGCGATAAAACACCGACAAACAGTGCGTCATTTTCCTGTTCCCAGAAAACTAAAAATTCTTTCAGCAGTTTGTTCATTTTATGTGACCAGCTGGTGTGGCGGTCTCTAAAGGCAAATAGTTTTGAATTAAGAAGAAGCGCTAAAACACTAAATGTTTTGTGAAAATACATGGCGCATGACTGAAGGAGGAAGTCAGTTTGATTGCCAAAGTGCCTCGTCATCAATCACTACCGCGTGTAATATACAGGCATGCAGGTCTTTTTTCTACATTACACTTATTTGCTTCCAAAACCGACATTGTAAAACGTCCTCACCCGACGTCTTTCCCTCCCAAAAAAGTCCTGCAAAATTTATTTGATAGCGCCGTGATTTCACTGAGCAATTAATCGCAGGTAGGGAGACACTGAACCTTCTTAAATTAGCTGGGCGTGAAATGTGCTGTAAATTGAGATATAAATTTCTTGTTATAACTGTCAGTTTGGTTAGCATAAACGATACAATACAATAGTGTTACTGATTTTCCAAAGTTGATTATAAATGATGTAATTACGAAACATTTTAAATTATCAATATCGAAGAAATACGAATAAGTACTGATTTCTCAGGACTATAAGAACGAAGGTTTCATTTGTATACCTAACCTTCGACAACTACGACATGCGGCAACATTGCTTGAAATATAATAATTAATAATAAACAGTGACATTTATACTTACATAATGAATTTTATGATTCAGTCTCTCAATTGCACGGTTGAACGGCATAATTTCATCAACGCTATTTGGCGAAAATTTAAACTTGCACGCAATGGCCGGTGACTTTCGCCAACAGCGGAAGATATAAGCGACACCACCTGTCTTTAGACCTGCACCATTGAATATATTAGTTATTACATGGAAAGTATCAAGTGTTCTTTGAGCAGATAACGCATAGATTAAAAAATAAAACAACTTCAGTTGATGAAAGATTCGTAAAGGTTTTGCAGGAAATAGCCTTCTGAACAATTGTTTTCTGCGTTAAGTCAGCAAGCAATATTTCCGCGAATTCAATCGTGTTCGGTTACTTATAATAGTCAGAATGAGGTGCAGAATGAACGAGTGTTTTAAAATCTGAATAAGGAATGACTCAGTCTTTTAGAAGGAAGTAATTGACGTGGACTAAGAAAATGGCAGGCAGCAGTTTATTTGAGTTGAACGTGCGGCGTCATTGCGCTGTTACTCCCCTGATTAATTTGAAACTTCTCAATATCAATCGCAACACGTGATAGCAAGTGGTAGATGGAACAAGTTTTAAAATAGATATAAAATTCACGATCTCATGAACAACGGAATAAAAGTGACAGTTATTGCTTTTTGAACTGACAGCACGCAATCAAGAAAATGGAATATATCAAAAGTTTATTTGACTACCTATAGTTTGGAAAAGAAAAGTTTTATCAATTTTAAAAGGGAATACCCTGTTTAACTGAAGAGCTCTCTGCCCTCGCGAAAACGGTGATAGAAATTTTTTTTGAGAAAGTTTTAATTTTCAAGTAAAAAGGATCTTGTCGTTATTTCTTCAGCATGCCACATTTCACTGACAAGTCAATGAAAAGTCTAGCTTGTTGGTAGCCAGTTTAGAGAAAAGCTGCTGTATTTCCAAAACAACAGCGAGCTGAGTGTCAGGGTTGCGGCTTCACAAAGGAAGCCGCTTGTGTTCTTGATTGAATTGCTTTCTGCCTTTTTTTGTTCTGCATTGTGTCAGTTGAAACATTTGAATATATATTCACAATGTATATTAAAACACGCTAAAAGCATACAGGTACCCGGGTACTGTAAATGCTTCTAAGCCGCCAATGGCAGGTCACACCACAATACAGCAAGCAAAAGCGGCTTTCGAATCAAACAGTCATGAATCTGCCTGCTTTTCTGATCCTCCCTTTGTCTATTTTTTTAAAATGGACATACCAAAATGCAATTCCTGAAATACTGAGTTTTAACGCGTTTGAAATTTACAGGATTGTTGATCGTATAAACCATGGAACATCACCAAAGCATTCATAGAATATATCCCCGGCCGGCATCGTGGTTTTGAGATTGTCATCAGTCTGTAGAGAATCTTTTCAGAAATTTAGAAAGTGTTACATGTTGCAATAAACCGTCCAAGAGAGGGTCTTACTAAGACGAATTGATGGCTCGGGCATTTACTGTTCAACACAAAGTTTCCTTCCTAGAATTAAGCTCTCGTGTTCTATTGTACAAGCGTTGTGGCCAACATCTTCTTTTACGATCTTGCCAGAAATTAATTCGAAAAAATAGACTGAGTTTTCTTATAAAAACGTCTATATTGTTTCGCTGTTGCTCTACTTTCTTAATTTGATTCAGGATCTCACTAGCATCACACTTTCTTAGTTGCAGTGTTCGTATTCATTCGGGGGTTACGTATTTGATCAGTATATGTGTCTGTGTGGTCGAAGATGTTTCACTAACAACGACTCTTTACATTGAGTTTACTGCAAGATTTAAGATTGTGTCTACCTGAATTAACAAGAATTAAATAAACGACTGTAAAAGAACAAAATCTCTGGTAAACTAGTCTCTGAAGAAACCTAGTTTTCTACGTCGGCGACGGTAAGCCAAATGATAGAATCTGAGAATAGACCAACCAAATGCCGTGAAGGTGAACAGTTTGAGAGTGAGAAGTTTGAGGGCAAGAAACTGTTTTCGAGCTCTTGCCTTTCGTCAGAAATGAAATGGTTCTCAACTGAAACTTCTGGGCTTCGACGCAAGAAATTGCAAAGATAACCCAAGGGTTAACAAAACAGTTTTCAGCGCCATTAGGTTGGAAGAAAGCTCACATTTCCAGCGTAAGCCCTCAGCGATGCTCCGACGAAAGGCTCGAAACATCAGCTTTCTTCCAACTTATGGCACTGAATATTGTTTTGTCAACCCTTGGTTGATCCAGTTTATTGTACGTTTTACCTACCCGCCAACGCAGTCTATAGTTTTTAAAAAGCTATTTACCAAGAATATCAACTTTTAGTTAATCTATCCTATGATAAGAACAGAATCGCCTGTTTTAACAAATTCAAATGTGAAATGACTTCGCCCTCTCACGCGATAGTTGAGTGGCGGTTTTCAATTGCATTTTCAGAATTTTATCAGCAACTAGATGTTTATTTTTTTTGCAGTCTCAGTGTAAGGCTAAGGGTTCTTATAACACTGAAATGGGTCTCAGTTTATGGAAAATAGAATTTCAGTTCAAGTACACAACAATTGGTTTTATCTCATGCACCTTCCAGTACCTAAACTTTCTGCCAATCCACCCATTAGTTTCCTGTAGTTCAGTACCAGCTGATCAAAAAGTGATGCGAGTTCATCACAACAATTCACGATCTGTACTGAAAAAGACAAAGAAAAAAAGCCTGAGATCCGTGAACTTTTTTTGTAAATATCATGGGAGCTATAGGAAATTGCCGGGAGGAGCACATTAATTGCTGTCATATCACAAGCGTGAAACTCTTCAGTTAATTCGACTTTCATTTAGTACACACAATTTCCATGTAAAACTTCAGTTTTATCAGTGCATACAATAAAGGGCCAATAAATAACAACTGCAACCACATGTTGAATGACTCACTCGTGTTTAACAGTTTAATGATCAGCGCGCCGAATGGAACAATCGCTTCAATATCCCACTCGCGCGAACCTTTCAAGTCTACAGGTTTTGTGTTTTTAACTCAGTAGCGGACAAAGACAGTCGATCAAAATGTTCCGTGAATCCAATACCGAAAGCATAATCAATTGTTGTTATTGCCGAGTCATGCCAGGTTCCTGCCTTTGCGGCTCCCGAATTCAAGGTTTTAATATTGCTTTTTATATATACAGCGCTTCAGGGTCCTTCAGGGCCGGTTCGTTTCTCTTTCCTTCACACTGGAATCACGTGGAAGCCATTCATTAAAGATCTTGAAAGCTTGTTCTGGACCGTCTTTAGCCCACTACACATTAAAGAAAGTTCCCTCTTTTATAGGGTACCGATTTTGGTCTGGAATAGGGTCACGGTTTTGAGGGATTGGGCCGCACACCTCTATCTCCCTGCCCCGGGGACAAAGTTTATGTCTTTGCTCCCGATAGATTTTCCCCGGACTGCCACAAAAATAGCCGACAAGGTCAATCATTACACACGCTAAATCTTTACCGCACACGTTCCGATTTTGCCATAGCTTGATGCGAACTACTCAACGCAGAACCATTTTCTTTTGGCGAGAAAATCTGCTAGCATGCCTTATGGCTTTTAGCATCTTGGATATACTAAACAAATTCAAAATAATATTTTATCCCATACCTCTTGCTGCGGTATGAAACGGATAATACGCAGACAACGCAGTGAAAACCCGGAAAATTTTTGGAAGTGTTCGGAATTGGTCGGAAGTGATCGGAATTATTCGGAAACTTCCGTGAGAGTTAACAATTAACCAGTTGCTAATTAGTAACTGAACCCATGTAAAAGAACATAGTTGTGTCACGCAAGTCATGACGGGAAGGTCAAGTGGAATACTACCCGTTGAATACTACCCATTGAATACCGCAGAATATTCAACGGCTTTCCTCGCTTCTGATTGGCTGTATTTGTTACGGTATGGGATAAAAATATATATGATATGTATACACTAATCCTTTGTTGAAGATGGCAACCTTGTCTTGATAAAAACTGATTGGTAGCGATGGATGGTATTCTATCGTCCACTTCGAATTTATTTGATGGTCTCATACTGCAAGTCTTTCAATTGATGAAGGTTTATGTGCGCCTACGAAACAACAAGAAGTATGTTTTAAGTGAGGCTTCATAGACTTTCTATCATAGCTAAATGCCATAAAAACTAAAACATGAAAACAAAATCATTTTTAAAGCCAATGACATGTAATGAGTAGTTGTTCGCTTAAGAACTAGGCTGGCCAACTTTAAACAACTGCTACTACTACTACATTCACTACTGCTAGAG
>JANSTR010172153.1:0-16662 GCA_025434805.1 Antipathozoanthus remengesaui | reverse complement strand
GGGACCCCCCCCCCTTTAGTGTTTGGATCTCCCCCTACGGCCCGCAATATACTGCACCTTCCCCCCACCCCCAAATGGATTTTTGCATGGTATTAACGGCTCAGAATATTCCTACGTGAACAAAATATACCGGAAACGAAAATAACATATCAATTTGTATTTCAGTTGTTTTTTTCTTGGAACCCACGGAAAGCTCACACAAGCTTATTCAAAATCTTGATTAGTTAGATATCAGTATAACATGACGTAATCACGCAAAAACCACGAAAAGGGAAAGCGTTTCTACACAACGTAAAGGTCTAAAAAAACACCCTCACGCACCTTCAGGCAAATCAAACAATATACCAATGCATTGAAAAGACAAGAAAGTATTGAGTAAACAACGCGAAATAATGCAAAACCATTCTCTTATTTATTCTACCATCGTTAACTAGACATACAATATATTTTATTTCTACTCTACTCTACTCTACTGTCTACTGTCCAGTCCGTTAGCAACGTCCAAAACACCTCGATGCTGGATAACTGCGTTCGCAATCACGGCCGTATATATATCTGGTCCACAACGAGAACACACCGCTGCCCTTCAAACCTGCAGAGAGAAGTTTCCAGTAAGGGTTCAGTAATAAATATTGATAATCCCGTCGCAGAGATTCCAACCCCTGAAGCTTAAAAATAGCGATATCTTTCTCAGGGCATTTCCCACACGTACCACTCCAACAAACAGTTAAACAGCGACTGTTAGTCTGCGTTACCGACGGCGCGTCAGGGGTCACTGAAATGGTCTGGGACGAAAGATAAAGTAAATAAAATTTGAGAAATCGATGTATTCAACATGAAGCTTCTAAACACACAACTCTAAACCTATCTTGGAAGTAAAATTCCATACACTCTTTTTTTTGTAAGAACCTTTTATATAAGAACATGAGGCTGAAAATCGCCAAAAATTTAAGAACATATTAAGAACATGCTGAGGCTGAGAAAGTTGAAGAACATTTATTTATTATGATAACCCATTGCAAATAATTCATACAGTGTTATTAAAAAAATTGCTTTTCGGTAGGCTTCTTGACTAAAATTCGCAGATAACAATTTTACATCACATGTTTTTTTTTCATTTACCAAATCGCAGTTCTTACAGGCATATTTCTTGAGACAAGCTGGCAAGAAAGTCAGTACAGTTTTATCTCACAAATAACACAAATTTAATAGTCATTGAACAAAACTAATCTGAGTTGGATAACCAGATTCCAGCAAATGTTTAACTTATGTCCCAGTGTCACTTTAAGAACATGTTTAAGAACATTTGAGGCTGATATCCCGAAAATATTTAAGAACGTTCAACCTCAGTCGAAAAATTCGACGTTCTTATAAAAAAAGTGTGTATCATATGATTTTACATAGAAAATAACTATATGCTAACAATTGTATGTACATACATCTCATAGTCGTACAATAACATTCTGAGAATGTTGATGCTGAAAATGAGCACAGAGTTTGAGTTGACTGATTGATATTCTTTGAGAACATTCATTATTCATGCCAGTTCCAAGAAAGTTTTTTTCAGTCTAGAAAAGGGTATCGTTCGTAGGAGAATTTTGCTGCCATAAAAAGGTGTCTCTTTTATAGGGTAACCCCCGGACAGTTTTTAGGCGTGACTCCTGAAATTTCGGACATCGTCAAGCATGATTTGTTTTACAAATTATATATGATGCCGGCGTAAATTTATTTATGGCAATTTGCTGCATCTTTGGCATTCGAATGGTTACCTCTCCCTCCCCCCCCCCCCCAACAAACGTGAGTTCATGCACGGATTTTATTAAAAGTTTCAATATAATGTTCCATTTGATAAGCTGGTGTGGAGGTGTTGTTGTCGCCATGAATCCATGATTACGAGTTTTGTTAGTTTCACATAACTTGTGTTAGCATGATTCCATTTTCCCGATCAGTTTAACTCCAATATCGTGTGTAATGCGTGAAGTCGCTACTAAGACTTAAGAGTGCGTGCGTGACACATGACTGATTTGTATAAAAATTGCACGTCAAACAGACCAAGGAAAAAGCCATCCATTTTAAGCCCTTCACTGACATAAACCTTTTAAAACATCTCGTATTCTGGTATTGCCTTTAATTTCTATATTACTTTTTATATGTTATTAAATTTGTTTTACAGTTTGTTTTGCATATCAATCAACCAAATAAATAAACAAGTGTTAGCTTATTTAATTCACTCAGTCTACGTGCTATGACGTGTCTGTTTTGTGTTTTTTGTTTACAAAAAAAAGCACAGCACGGAACTGATGTCTAAACTTATCCCTTCCCCACCCCCCTCCGTCCATACTAGTCGTCTCTCCCCTCCCTCAATCATAAATATCCTCAGTCATGCTTTCTTGCACGAACTGTTGCTATGAAAACAAGAAATATACAATGTAAAACACATATGCAGTATGATCAACTATTTTACTATTTGATCTTTAGTAGATAAAAGTTCACGTATTTTGAAAATAATTTGTGTTTCCAAATTTAAATGTAGAACTAGAAAGAAATTTACTGGCGAGCACTGCTGCTGGATAAACAGTACTGCATTATAAATTTATACGTCGCCGCCGGTACCGTGCGATTCTGTAGCTCGACTGACAAAGGATAATAAATTTAATTTTGAATCATCCATATCACAGGCGCCCGCAAATCTTGACTGGTTTGTGTTTGTAGAATTGAAATCAAACTTACTTACAAATAACAGGTTTGTTGACGTATGTCTCTGGTATAATTAAATGAAAAACAACTGTGGGGAAAACATATAGATGAATTAATACTAAAACAAATAGAATAATTATAAATATAGATACTCGAATAATTATAGATATAGATATACTGAAAAATCAGATAGAAGCTTAGACATCTGGCTCTGCGAATTGTAGAGGAGAGGGGAAAATAGAAGAAGAAAACAAGTGGAGATTCATCATCTGGCGTGGTATTGGATGAGTTCATTCGAATTACTCATGATTTTCTCAATCCTTCCGCTCCCTAACAATTAGACGGCTGCGCTGACTGATCAGATCAGAAATAAGATGTATCACTTATTGTACAGCTAGATTTTGATCGGAGAATATCGGTGATATCACTCAATTGTAGTGAAACAACAAATCGGCACTTGCATCAGTTTACTATCAATCTTTCAACGACAAAGTTTAAAATCTCAACGTAACTACTCAAGATAGCGGTTTTCGCATATTTCGATTTTATAAATATGCAATTTCTTTGCTGTAGGACCTGTAGGAGTGTTATTTTCATATCGGAACAACAATTCTAGAGAGCAGAGAAGCCGAATTTTGCAAATTTGTTCAGGAATATAAATGTATTGTTCGGTGTATAACAAAAACTGAAATGAAAGGCAGAAAAAATATGTATATACAATAACACAGCGTGGGTTCGGGGTAATGGAGAGGTGGGCTGGATTCACCGTCGATATCAACCTGATTTCAATAGCTATCTGTTTAAATTCAAATCCCATGTTTGCTTTTAAACCGACTTTATATAAAAATACAGGCTATTTTCAAACACTATCTGATCACCTGCAGAGATAATGTTGCTTTTAAAAATATTCTCTTAAAGTCAATCTGTTTATCTGTTTAGTCTTCTCGGTGATACGACGGACATGTTGCAAACGATTCTCGATTGATAATATTTAACACGCTTCATCCCGCGTGTTTTTGTACTTAGCATTGATTGATACATCATAAGTTTAGTTATATTCATTGACTTTGGTTTGGAAAAACTTAGAAGAAGACTCTTTTCTTACGGTTTGCCGTTTGACGTCAAAATTACTTTCGGTTGAAAGATCCTAGATCCTAGTCGGAGTTTAGTAGTCCTGTTTCTAAGAGGGGCAGACTTCACCAGGGTCTCAACTCCGCGCAGTTCAAAACTACTACGAACGTTTCAATCTATTTATTGTTTTAAATGGCCTTTGAGCTAAGTTTAATTTATATTTTTGGGCTACTAAAGCTCGTTTTATACGTTCTTCAAAACAAATCATAAACAAATCTTCCGGTGGTTAGGAGTGAACCACTGTGTGACCCTGTGCACGTAAAAATAGTGCCTTATGCTTTCAACCCCGCACCAATTTTGATGAAATTGTGCCAGCATTACAAATTTTGCTCCCATTGTCTAATATAGTATTTTAAAAGGTATGCGCTCGCAAAATGGAACATAGCCGTCAGAACTAATATAGTAGCATATTTTTCAGACCAAGGCTGAATGTTCTTAAATATTTTCGGGATTTTAGCCTCAAATGTTCTTAAAAGTTCCGCTAATATAATGATAAATATTTGGTGTGCAAATTTTCTTTTTCCGAAGAGTCCCGGCAATGTTCTGGAAGTGGAAGCAAAAATTTAGTCACTGGCTTCTGTCGAAACACCGTATGGATTATATGAGTATGATATATGGAGCCGAAACCAATCGTAGAATTGCACACAATTGCACAATTTAATTAAGATATCCTACTGATGATCAGTTACTGATTTTTGTTTTATTTCAGGAACATGTAGTTGCATGTCTGTTCAAGTATAGCATCTCAGAAAATACGAGGTTGGACATTTGATATACAGTCAGGTAGATATTGTAAAAGAGAAAATAATGAATCCAGCAAATTGTTCTCGTAAAATGTTCATGTATTTTATTCTAGTTGTAAACAATGCGGCTGCACAAGATTTCGACCATTTGCCAATTCTATGTTTTTGTGCCGTAATGTAACAAAATAAAGTTCTCGGCCATTTGTCGTGCAGCCTTGGGTAGGGTATGCTTATAGCATGTTCCTAAATGTTGGCCAATTATCAGCCTGACGATCTTAGGCCTGTTTCAAAGTCGTGCCGAACTAAATTCATTGTTTAGGTTCGACTTTGGCACGGCTGTAGCACGGCGTTTGAAACCACTTCCGAATTAAGTTCGACTCTGCCGTGTAGCACGGCAAGCTCTGTCGTGCTACACGACTTTAGCACGGTATGGTTTCAAACGGCGTGCTATTGCCGTGCCGAACTAAATACATAAATTATAACTACATTATAAAAGTGGACAAACCGCCATTTTGGATTTATTCTGGTTCGTCTTTTTTGTAAAAGCTCAAGGAGAAATTTTTAAAAAAAGTTCGACGTTTGGAACCAAGTCGTGCCAATGTCGTGCTACAGTCGAACCAAATTGAATTTAGTTCGGCACGACTTTAGCACGGCCTTATAAAAAAGATTTTTACAAAAAAAAGAGTGTAATGATATGATTTACAACGAAAGAGAAAGCAGTCGTAGCAAGTTAAAACATTTTGCCCGTAGTTTATTCAACTGCATGTCAGAAATTGAGGTTGAGGACGGTGCCAGATTATGATTTTCAAATTATAATGGAATAGTGATTTTATGACAAATTATGTTCTTTTGCTCTGATTACGCTAAACAGTATTCTGGAGTAAGAATGCACACTTTTTGTGCTTATTCAAATTACAACCAATTCAAATTGAAAAAACTGTTGCGACTGCGCATATATGTTTTGAAGAAATGTACGGCTCAATCCCAGACGGCTTTGCGAAACGTGTGGGGTTTTTAGGCAGGTGGAAAAACATTATTTTTGTAATATTTGGTTTTGACGGTGTTTAATCTGGTATTTGAATATGACTTATTGTTTTAAAAATGATTTCTCATCCCAAGAAGCAACAGAACGCTAAGTTGACAGCAGATAAATTATTTCTTATTTCTTACCTGAACGATCAAATCATTGGTTTGGAAGCTTTTAATCCACCTTTGCTTTCGCGAATGTTGCCAAGACTTCAATTCATAAGATGTCGATAATCTATTTGTATATCTTGGCAACTAATGGCTTATTTATGCCTGTCCAATTCTTTGTAGAAGCTGTACATATAGTTTTTTATTGTTAAAAACCAAAACACCTAACAACTTTCAAAACAAAGCTATACAAGAAAGTCGAAACGGTGGTGGAAATAGTTGCAAACCAAAGAGAAAGAACACTCAACTTTATTTCTTCCTACTTATTTAAGAACTATATATGAAAATGAAGACGATGAAGTTGAAAGCGAAGACATAATGGGCACAATGCTTGGTCTTGCTCCGTAAAGACCAATGCTTGGTCTTTACGGAAAATATTGGTAAAAACGAGAGAAGTACAGTCATAGTCAGATTTGTAACAATCTACCCCACTCAAAATCTATTCAACAAGGTTCTAATTGTTTGGTTAGAAAATAATAATAATTTTAATAGTGGCAACTCAAAAGTTTTTAGCTGCTTTCTGCACAGCAAAACTGAAAACTAATCCCATTCTCACTGGAACTTTTACCTTGATCAAAGCACACTTCCGACTTTCTGAATAACTCAGTAAATCTTTATAAATTATTAAAGAACGACAGATTGGTGATGTTTCGTGATTGAAAATAGTATTTAATTTTTTTAAACCTTTTCTATGCTAACAATTACAATGGAAATTATTTTGCAGATCAGAGAGAAACTAATGATTTGAAGCATTTTACAGTTTACGGTCGCCTACGGCTAAAAATTATAGAATAACCACTTTCCATGCCATAATTACTTCTCTTTGCAGAAAGTAAAACGGATTCTTCTCAATATTTTCGCTTTCAAATTTGCAAATTCCTAATCCCCGTAAGAGGAGAAAGTCAATTGAAATCAATTCGCTAAGACAAGAAAATCATTGAGTGATGATCTAAGTGTTGCCTGATTTCCACAACAAAAACGAAAGGGTATGATGAGAAGATGAGAGCTCTCTGGTGATATTTTGCGGTTATAATGAATTTTTTGACTTCGTCATTCACATCGCAAAGTGTATGTCAGATTTCTTACAAAATTCGGGTTATTTCTCTTAATAGTTTTTTTCATATCTACCAAAATTATCATATTTGACTAGTGAATATACGCTGGCATCGAAGTTACTTACAATATCATGTACTTGGTAGAAGAAAAACTGGCACGAACTCAACCAAGATATGCAACCTCCAACTACAACCGCTGAATTTCCGCCAGTAAAAACAGGAAACAAAAAGCAGGTTTTGAAGCACTCACCAAAATTTATTGAAATGAAGTTTTGTTGGCTTAATAGAATAACGACATTTTAACTGTTCATCCTATGCCAATGAACAAATTTCTTTTCATACTAAATGTAAATAACACTCAGATTTTCACTCACCTTGTGGTGTCGTTCGGTCATGGATCAAAACCTCGACGCTCGGATTTATATAGTCGGTGTGGATCGAGATAATATCGAAAGCCCATGCAGCAGAAGTTGCTAATTGCGTCAGCTGACTTCGGTTTTCGTGAAGTCTATTATTTACGTATATTCTGGTGTTCCGGCACAGGTCTTTTCAGCAGTCGATGCCACAGTCACAGAATACTAGTTTTTTTTCGGCCTTAACTTGACTTCCTTTGTTTAGCCAGTGGCAGTGTTATATTCCGTGTTATATTCCGTCCATCAATTCAACATACATTCTGGTTGTACACAAAAAGCCACATGTAATCATGAAATGGTTTCTCCCAAACACGCCGTGGTTTGATCGAATACAAAATCAGAGTGTTTTGCGAAGTTCTCAGTCAGTTGCGTTCTTACGACTGAACGATTTTGGGGAGATTCGCGGTTCCAACCGCAATTAGAAGCATCCGGTAGTCACCTTTATTGCAAGCTGTCAAGATTAACAATATGAAAGCGGAAAGAACTTTTCACTATTAAAAAAACGAAAACTGGAGAGCGAATTTGCATAACAGAAGGCGTTAGGCGGGCTTTCGTAATCAGATAATATGACGACCAAGAGTGGCACATCCATCGCAGCAAAATATATTCGTGAATTTCAGATGTCACAAGTTCAGTGCGTAGGTGCTGTCATTTAGGCATTTATAATACGAGATTTTGTTCGTTTCTATTTTATATTCATTCTATTTTCCGCATCCATCATAGTTATAAGAGAATTATTTTAAAAAGAAAACAAATAATTTGTTTTTAATATTATACAGAGAAACAAATTGAACATGCATAAGCCGTATTTAATTCCCACTTTCAACCTGCCAGGTAGGTTTGAAGAAAACAAGTGCCCAATGTAATATCATCGAGGCACTTAGTGTAAATTTTAATGTTCATTTCTAATATAACTTAGACAATATTTGTACAACAACTGACATACATGCTAATTAAGGAACAGAATAGTCTCGCGAACCTCATACGACCACTGCCTGCATGAAAGGTGACTCGCATGATATGGCAACTAAAATTGCCAGACTGTCGGGCCCCGACACTCAATAGGTACCACGGAAAGAAAATTTAAGATAAATTTTCCCCATATATCTAAAAAATAGCCAAAAAAAGGATCGAAAACGTGGCACTATAACCTAGGGAATAAAGATTAAAGCTATCGGTGGTGTTAGTGTTCCAGATGTCAGCAAATTACAAGACATTAAACTGTTAAAATACTAAACTAACACTTTCTTCGAATAAGTCAGGCACAATTCTATCTTAGAATAGATTGACTAATGGATTTGAGTTAAGACTAATGATTTTAGTAGCCTGACACTCCGATAGGTGGACATGCATGGGAATGTACTATGAAGTATTAACTTAAAGTATCGTGATCTAAGTCCTTTGATAATTCTGTTTCGTTGCCAGATGAAATCGCCTTCATCAAAAGATGTGAGTAAATTACTGAAGGAATTTTTACTTTTTGGAATGCAAAAATATTTTATTGATTATAGAGCATAAATATCAACAGCAATTTCAGACAATTTAGCCACTTTGATATACATTGGCATGAAATATAACGAGGCGAATATTGACTTCTGAGCCACTCTGAAACCATTATGCATTACACTCTATTGGCTAACTATGAGAGAGTAATAAATAAATATAATAAAAATATTTGTTTTGGGGGGAGTGTCTTCGTACTTTATTAAGCCTTATTTCTATAATGTCTGCACGCGGAAAACGAAATCTGGCTAAACTTCAAACAAGCGGCCCCAGTTCACAGTCCAGATATTTTTGGCGGAAATTGGAACTGCATGGTCGAGGTTTTTGAAACACGCTGATAAACTGGCTGGAATTTTGTTAGGCCGGAATGAGTTTCCATCACCTATACGCTCAGAAGAAAGCTTATCGGTTTTTAGATCCGAACTCAAGACACATCTTTTTAAACTTGCTCATGGCGTTTAGTATGGCGGAACCACAAGCAAACCCAAAAGGTTAACGCAAGCGGAGACGGAATGAACGGATCGTTCCTTTTTCTTCTTCCGTTGCTTTCACAGCTCACTGAGTTGTTTTTCTATTTTTCGAGTGTGAACAAAAAAAAGCGGAAGAGCAAGCGGGAATGAAAGGATCAGCTATGTCTGGTTTGTCCAAAAATCAGCTGCTTTTTCCGAATCATCGCGCTGGTACAGCCACGCAGAAGAAAACAATGATTTTTAGAATTGGCCCTGTAAGGCTACCTAACTAATTTTTCAAACCCCAAAATAAGTTTGATATATGGTAAACATAATATCTGTTGAAATTTGTTTGTCTTGTAGCCATATTTAGGTGTCGCATGATCCACCAGAACAACTGTTATTGGCTGACTACACAAATCGCACAAATGGCGCAAACCCATTGTGACATCACAGGCAGCCATCATGTAACTTTTTCCACTAGTACACATGACGATGTGTACATGTTCATTGCTATTTCTTTCTGTGAACTTGCAAACGTTCAAATTGTAATTGCATGTTCAGTTGCGTGAATTGTTTTTAACAACAAAACAAATGTCCAGTTCATGCTCGAACAACTGTTGTTGGCTAACTACAAAATGGCACCGAACCAATGATTGTGCCATCACATGAAGCGTCATACGAGAGCTCCGAACTCCAAAATTTGTTTATATTTGTTTACGGGAAATTTGTTATAAAACCTGATTTTACTTTTCACAAAGTCGGCTGTTTGCCGGTGGCATTGACAAAATGTATTGGCTTTTTGCGGGCTTTTGAAGGATGCACATGAAACGTGCAAATTGTTAGTAGCTTGTCGCTAGCCCGGTGACCCAGTGATCCTGTACACTCATTACAGCATGTTTCGTTTGTTTATGCCGTGAGAGCGTCAACGATAACTTGAGATATATCCTGTTTTTATTTTTAAACTTGATTTGTACAAAGTTTTAGCGATACTGTTTAATACTGTTCTAAAATAATACCATTCTTTAATTCTTCATCTACGGATTTAATGATAGCTGTATTACGCGTAATGTCATTACCGTTTTTCTCTTTTTTGCCAGTTTAAAATCGAGCTGATTCTGCAGTGTTTGACATTCTAGAGTTTCAAACCGCTTCATGATCACTGATTTACTCGTCTTTAGCTTGCTTTGAAAAGAATACTGCATATGATACATTTACAACACTCTCAAATAACGTTAGCATGTAATAGTGATAGGACTGAGGGGAGTCCAACTCGTTCTGCAATCATAGAGAGGATGCGAAACTGGATGAGCAGCGCAGGCCGGGTCCAATATGTCTCACGTATATGATTCCAGACAGAGGTACAAGAGGCAAAGTTCCATTACCAATTTATCGTAAAATATTCCAATTTCCTAAAATTAAAGATATTTTACACCCAATATTTAACAACATTTTACACTCTATATTGTTAGCCTACAGTTTACCACTGGTAGGTTGTTGTCAATAGTAATGTCTATTTTCTTGCTGTTGATTGGTCAGAATGCTAGGAAATCGCATTGTGATTGCTTCACTTCAACCAGTCCTATCCGATAAAAGAGCTTATTGTTATTATTAATGTTAAATGAGCTAATCAGACTTGAGAAATTTTTAATTTATACAGTAAAGAAAAAAATATCAGGCATGAAAGGAACTGTGGAACCTGCTCAGTGATATTAGGGCTCTCATGATGTTTTGAGATCAGGGGATTGAAATTATATTTCCTGCCGTCTTTACGTTAGATTCAAGGACGTACTCGCTTCTGAGATCTTGGAGCTGCAGCAGGTTTTTGGGCAAGAAGCTCTACAATGCTTGACACAGCCTGGAGAGCACTGGTACAACGAGTGTAGCCGGTGTTTCCTTTTACTGACATGCGCATGGTGTTTGTGTGGAGCTGAGACTGGTGACGAGGATTTCGCAGCGTTTGCACGCATTGGAACTAGAGAACCAATAGCTGTCTTTTGATTTGTAAGTTTTTTGGAAACTAAAACAGTGGTGGTATTGGTTTTCGTTTCGGCACTTTTCAAGCCACTTGATGATGTTTTCGTTACGTCACTCGATGATGCTCTGCCTACATCACTTGATGATGTTTTGGTTATGCCACTTGAAGATGCTTTTCTGACCTCACCTGATGAATCCGATGGCACCGAAACAGAAGACGAAATTTGCTGTAAAGCGGCGCCTAAGCTTGGCAAAGTGTGTCTTGTGAGAGCTGGCGCGGGAGTCTGGATACTGGTTCTGCTGAATCCTCCTGCGGTAATCTCGGCTAATGCAAATTACATAACAATGTAATCACTATCAATTCAGGGTTTATAATACGGGTAAATAACTAATTTATACATTGACTAAGTCGAGTAAGTCTTGGGGCCTAATCAACGTTTTCAGTTTGATCATATGGGTACTGTTCCTCCCGCATACCGAGTGAGCTTGCTGCTTACCGATTAATGTTTCCCATTCCAACGGTCTTGACTTATTTACCTTATAAAGGGAAATAAACATTTTCTATTCTGCATTGAGTACTTGATAAACGCTTTTAAACAATATTCAAGCTAGCAGTAACAAATTAATGTAGAAAAATTAAAATGTCCCTTTTAAAGGCAAATTTTGCACTGCTACACAAAACTGCAAATCTGGTTTATCAAGAAACAATTGAAGGACGTGGAAATGGCTTCCTGATTTAGCAAAACGGGGAAATAGATCATTAATGATATTAATAATAATAATAATAATAATAATAATAATTTTAAACAAGAAGTTCTGGTATAAAAGGGACTGGTCAGACCATTGTTCGGTTTATTCGCCAATCAGCGACCGTCGAGTTAATAACTATACTGATGTCCGGCACAACTGTGTAACATCCAATGTTATAGAGCGCAATATTCAAGTTAATCACATGGAAGACAAATGTAAAGCAAGCGCGTTACTGAGACCAGCAAATTCTAGTTGTAACAAACTGTTTTCAGCTTACTTTTGTTCACTTTTCTCATTTTTTCATGTTTAATTGGTCTCTGTCTTTAGAATCTAGCTAATTTATCTGCAATACACGTCTGTCTTGTCTACTGTTCAATTCATTTTGAATTCAACTTTACATTTCCGAGACGAGAAATCAGAGGAGAACTACGCCATTCCCGTTTAACCATAAACTGTAAAACCCGTTTAACCATAAACTGTAAAACTAGAGCTACATATTCTTAGAATTACTTTATAAAAATGTTTGGGCTACCTTGTATATATATATATATATACTCACCAGGACAGGGACGCATGTAACATTCCCTGCTCTCTACAGTCGTCCCCTTACACGCAAATGGGTATTTTGCCAGGCAGCGTCGTGTTCTGGTCTGAAAACTCTTTCCACAGGTGCTGGAACAAGATCCGTATAAAGACCACTGTGTGAACTGAAAGGTTGAGCGGCCTGTGGCGGTTCTCTGATTGGCTGCAGGGCTGAGGGGCCGCGCCTTCACAAGGTTTACTTCTGTAGAAGTTTCATCAAGAACGTAGTCGGAAATAATCTTGATGGACAATTAGAATACTAGGGGAGTAAATACCTGACTTGGGGGAGGAATTAAAAGGTTTTGAAACGATTGCATGACCAATATATTAAGACCAGGGATGAAAAGGGAGGAAAAAGAGAAAATAATTGCGGTTACGTCCTCCTAAAGTCAAACGCAATTAGGGCCGGAAAACAGAGACCAGCCAACCACGCCGTCAATGACCGTAACGCATAACACAACAAATTAAAATCGTGTAAAACCATAAAAGAGGTAAAGTCAAATTTTTATAAATATTTCTAATAACTGTAATTCCCTTTAAACCTTATAAATTTTTATTCCT
This sequence comes from Antipathozoanthus remengesaui, assembly GCA_025434805.1. Taxonomy (NCBI): domain Eukaryota; kingdom Metazoa; phylum Cnidaria; class Anthozoa; order Zoantharia; family Parazoanthidae; genus Antipathozoanthus; species Antipathozoanthus remengesaui. The sequence goes on along the minus strand of JANSTR010172153.1, from coordinate 3,607 downwards.
TCAGGTTTCGTATTATCTTATATATTTTACATTTAGAACAAGTCAATTAGCAGATAATTAGATATTATAAATAGGTATTTTAAGGCATATACTACTATCAGATTTTAAAACATTGTAATTTAATATTGATCTTATTTTATATTTGTGAACATATTTTGCATGCAACTCAGGACCCCTCTGAAAATCACTCATGTGAGAGAGCACCCTGACTAAATATTGTTATTAATAAAATTGTTATTACCAATGTTGTGATATCATCGGTATCCATTCCCGTCATTTAACGTGACTGTCGTTGTTTTCTTTCTCATAGCTATCAGTAATCATTAATATTATCACTTTTATTGTCCTATCGATCATACTGTTACACAAACCTACTTGGAGTGTCGTCCTGCCCCGCCCGCGCTACCGCCGTCGTGTAAGGCCGGTCACACGCCCCAGGGCTCACTTGTTATTAACATTATCACTATCACTGTACTTACCTGGAGTGTCGTCCTGCCCCGCCCGCGCTACCGCCACAGTCGTGTACGGCCGGTCACACGCCCCAGGGCTCACTTGTTATTAACATTATCACTATCACTGTACTTACCTGGAGTGTTGTCCTGCCCCGCCCGCGCTACCGCCACAGTCGTGTACGGCCGGTCACACGCCCCAGGCCTCACTTGTTATTAACATTATCACTGTACTTACCTGGAGTGTTGTCTTGTCCCGCCTGCGCTACCGCCACAGTCGTGTACGGCCGGTCACACGCCCCAGGCCTCACTGTTATCATGTTGTTTCTATTCAGTACCACGTCCTCTACCTCTTCTCCCACGCTCTCTGCGTAGAACACAACGTGACGGTTCTTTTTGGGATGTTTAAAGATCGTCTTTAGTTTGAATGTTTCGGCTGTCACAAGATATCCTTCTGGCTTCATACTCGACACAATCTTCACTGGTTTCCGCAGTTCATTGAGGAATCGCAGCTGAATGCATTTGTCTGGAATTTAAAATTTAAGTCTTTGAAGTTCAACGAAAGGCCAAATATTTAGGAAATAAACATTTGCCCAGATCTTAAGGAAAGGTGCACACTTAATTAGGTCGCTTTCCTTCTGAGCGTCCTTTGCAAGCGCGCGTGCGCTAATCGTGTATCTTCTTGTTTTCAGTATTAGTCTGCTATACAAAGAACATGTGAAAGTGGCTGCGTGCCTGGTTTCAATATTGCTTAAGATTGATTTGTATCCCTGTGCATATTCTTGCTTCTTTGTTTTTGCCCTGTGAATGTTGTCATTTCACAATGAAATAAGAAATTTCGCTCGCGTAAAACTCGATTTTCCCTTTTATGGATAATGGCATTTGTTTTTGCATATTTTTAACATTACAATCTGAGAATTGACAATACACCCAATTTTACAATCACAGATGGCGGACTTAACGTCAACATCTTTTCTCATAGTTACCATGGAAACGTATAAACTACAACAATTTTTGACCTATTTAAGAGCTTACATGACAAACATCATCCATGCAGAATTTCAATTAAACGGACTAATAATGGGAAATTACGGTGGCTCCAAATACCACACCTCTTCGCCCTCTCTCCCCTCCACCCCTCCCCATTAACCAGGGTACTGGGAATGGCTGACAACATCCAATCACACCTTCCGCCCCACACTGTATTACATTATCTGAAAATTAACCCACAAGCAGAACCAATCTGACGTTATCCAGTTTTTGTGAATTTTCGGCCGGGTCAGCAAAATCTGTCAAATGGAAAGTGTATCCGCTGAGCCAGTAAACCCAATATTCAGGGACGGATCCAGGAATTTTGAAAGGGAGCTGGGGGTACATTAAGACACAAAGCACCTAACACGTGTAATGTCAGTAAAACGTTACAGTAAAACTATTAACTTGGGAGACAAAAAGGGAGAGGGGATCACAGGCCCAGCCATGTCCCTACCCCTTGGATCAGCCACTGATATTACCTCCGATATCCGGCCTGATATTGTTCTGAATGGTGTTAAACTCCAAGTAGCTCACAGGAGGTTTCTTTTTGCTGTCATTTCCAGTTTTCAAAACTGCGATTTGTGAATCATTAGCAGAAGCGGGTTCCTGTTGTTTGACGATAGCTGCCGGCGTAGTTAAGACAGGTCTGGTTGTGAAAGGTGAGATGAGTGCCTGCGGTTGTCGTGTCATCGCCAAAAAGTTATGCGCGCGCAGAGCATTTCTTGAATTGCCAAAGCCTGTTCCTTTTTGTGGTTCTATTGTGGCCACTGGTGTTGTAAACACACGCTTGACCGTAACAGGTGAATAATGCGGTTGCGGTTGTCGAGTCATCGTCGTAAAAGACTTTTGCACTGGCGGAGGAATATTCCATTTTATTTGCGAACTTGGTGTATGAACTTGAAAGGGTTTTTGCTTATAGGGAAGCCGTTTTTGAAATGCGGCAGGGATCTGTTGCACTGGATATTTGCTGAAATAGTTCATTCCAGGATGATAGTTATTCGAATAAGGTCCTCTTAATGGAGGCCTTTTGAACTTTTGTTGTTGCAGTGTTGCAAAGTAAGGCCTATTGTAAGCCTGTCTGTATATCTGCAAATCTGGTCCAGGATTTACCGCATAAGCCGTATTGTAGTGCGGTAGCTTCATCTGCTGCCCAGCCTGCCACAGTCTCTGAGGCTTTTTTTCGTATTGTAAATATGAAGCAGTGTTTGGCATCACAACCATAGGATTGCTAGTTTGCAATTGAAACGGTGGCAGAACTCGGTTTTGGACAAAATTCGGAGAGATCAGTGGCCATTTTCTTTGCATACTATGTTGCATCCACTGTGGCCTTTGTTCATAAAATCTCTGGACAGGCTTTTGAACTTTTTGTACTTCAGTCCGAGATTTGGGTGGAGGCCCGTTAGCGGCTGTACCGTTTTGCTTAGGCTTGCTTAAAGTGACATTTGTAGAAGGCGCAAGGCGAGTGCTGTTAAAGCTGGTTTTATTCACACTTAATATTGTTGATTTTGTCAAGTTAATTTCAGACACATAACTGAGCGATGCAGTTTTTGCTGGTTCCGTGAAGTTCTTCTTTGCTGTTGCTTTCTGTGTTTGGTTTGTTGTTATTCCACCTTGTTTTATCGAAATCCTGTTGTCGTCTTTGTGCGTTAGTTGTTGTTCGGTAACAAAAACACATTCCTCATTGAAGTTTCTGTCTTCAGCCTCCCGCGTTGCAGCCTTAGAAATGGAAAGATAACTGTATGGCATGATTTCATAGCATACAGGAGATTGCTACTGTCCGCAAAAGTCCTCTAGTGCCAGTCTCCAGTGTGATTGGAAGTAGCCCATTTTGAGCGGGAGACTGGCACTACCAAACCCTTGCAGACAGCGCCAGCTGTCTCCCGCTTGGTATCTAGTATGTAGTGGTATTCTACATATTGGTAGTTTATTTTTGCCCTCAATTCACACATTCTCGCACTATTTCTGTTTCTTATATTACAGTGGAACCCCGCTATAACGAACCCCGCTATAACGAAGACCCCGTTATAAAGAACAACATTTGAAAGCCCGGCAGATTTACAGTAAAATATGTTGAAACGAACCCCGCTATAACGAACCCCGCTATAACGAAATCCCCGCTATAACGA